>SZWC01008945.1:68792-90714 GCA_023375785.1 Penium margaritaceum | reverse complement strand
GAAACCAAAGCCGGGTCACAGAAACCAAAGTCGGGTCACAGAAACCAAAGCCGGGTCACAGAAACCAAAATTGAACTACAGAAACCAAAGCCGGGTCACAGACACCAAAGCCGGGTCACAGAAACCAAAGCCGGTCACAAAAACCAAAGCCGGGTCACAGAAACCAAAGCCGGTTCATAGAAACCAAAGTCGGGTCACATAATTCTAAGCCAAGTCACATAAACCAAAGTCGGGTCCCAGAAACCAAAGCTGGGTCATAGAAACCAAAGCCTGGCCACAAAAAACCAAAGGCGGATCACAGGAACCAAAGTCGGGTCACAGAAACCAAAGCCGGGTCACAGCAACCAAAGCCGGGTCACAGAAACCAAAGCCGAGTCATTGAAAACAAAGCCGGGTCACATAAAGCAAAGCCGGGTCACACAAACCAAAGCCGGGTCACAAAAACAAGAGCCAGGGCAGAGAAACGAGAGCTGGGTCACAGAAACGAAAGCCGGATCACAGAAACCAAAGATGGGTCAAAGAAACTGAAAACTCGGGTCACAGAAACCTAAACCGGGTCACAGAAACCAAAGCCAAGTCACAGGAACCAAACCCGGGTCACAAAAACCAAAGCAGGGTCACAGAAACCAAAGCCGGGTCACAGAAACCAAAGCCGGGTCACAGAAACCAAAGCCGGGTCACAGAAACCAAAGCCGGATCACTGAAACCAAAGTTGGGTCACCGAAACCAAGGCCGGGTCAACAAACCAAAGCCGGAGCACAGAAACCAAAGCCCGGTCATAGAAACCAAAGCCGGGTCACAGAAACCAAAGCCGGGTCACAGAATCCAAAGCCGGATCACAGAAACCAAAGCCGGATCACAGCAACCAAAGCCAGTGTCAGGATTTTGAGGAGAGGAGAGGGCGACACGGGAAGACTCGTGGCGCTGATTGGCACAAGTTATGAGTTGTGCAGGTTTGCAGCAACAGGTTCTGGAAGTGGGCGATGCGAGACAGACAGTCGACTGAGGGCGGAAGCGATGACAGTTGCGAGGATGAAGGAAATGATTGATTGATAGAATAGCGGAAGCAAGGAGTAAATTGATCTAGACTACCTAAGATAGTGTTGCTTCGGCCTCGCTAGTACCCCTGCGAAGTGGAAGCGCGAGTTTGTGTTATTCGAGAGACGTGCTGCGATGGTTTCTCCGTAGCGTAGTTAGTCGGGTTTCTCTGAGACTTTGGGACGTGATATTGCCAGCGCACGGATCTTGTTTGTGTGTGTCCGTTGAGATTCGTGTGGTTCTTTTTATTGTGAATGCTCGGATGTGCTCCGGTCTTCTTGCTGGTTTCTCTTCTTTATTTCAGACACCCCCCGTGAAGGGGAACCAGCATGGAAACTTCAGGTGTCTCTGGTCCTGAGACCCAGAAGATATACCAGGGTTGCGTGTTGGGCCTGGTCTAGGGCTTTGGTGAAGATGTCAGCCCTGTTGGCCTTTGAGGCCACATGATGAATCAGGAGTTCTTTTGCCTGCACTTTTTCCCTAATAAAGAAGTAGCACAACTCAATGTGCTTGGTTTGTCCATGGTATACTGGGTTCTATTTGAGAGCGATGGTGCTCCGGTTGTCGCACCATATGACTGGAAGTGATTGCGGATATCCAAGGTCCTGCAGTAGGTGCTTCAGCCAGATGGCTTCTTGGGCGGCCATGGTACCTGCATACAGTTCTGGTTCACAGGAGGAGAGTGAAACAGAAGAGGACCTGGTGGACCGCCAGCTGATAAGTCCAGAGCCAAGGTGAAAACCGTAGTCCTGTGATGACTTTCGGTTGGCTTGATCGTCTGCCTAGGAGGAGTCACTGTATCCTTCCAATGTTATCGGCTGAGTTCCTCCCAGCTCGAGATAGAAGGAGGCGGTTTCTCCCAGGTAACTTAGGACTCGCTTTGCTGCCTTCAAGTGTTGGTCACTATGGCTTCCATCTCCAACATAACGTGACAGAACACTGAGGGGGAAAGCGAGGTCCGGGCGAGTGCAGACCATAGCATATATCAGTGATCCCACCAGTTCCGAATAGGGTTATGGGGAAGGCGATGAGACTGTATATGCTGGTGAGGTGAGTTTGTGATCCACCGTCATGGGGGTTGGAGCCCCATTGTTGTTCTCAAGCCCAAAGTGCTTCAGGAGTGAAGCAATGTAGGATTCTTGAGACAGAGTGATGAGTCGTTTCTCTCGGTCCCTCTTCATGTCAATCCCCGGATAATGGGTCAGTTCCCCAAGGTCCTTCATGGTAAAACTCCCCAGGAGTGCTTGCTTCAGACCCTGGAGAGCACTGGGATTGTTGGAGGCGAGAGCGAGGTCGTCCACACAGGCCAGAATGTAGGTCTACTCATCTGGTCGAGAACGAAGGAACAGGCTGGGATCGGCAGAATAAACTGCGAATCCCAGGTCGAGGAGAGTTGCTCGGAGTTTGGCATGCCATTCTCGAGGAGATTGTTTGAGCCCATAGACCGGGCGATGCAGCTTCCAGACAGTGTTGGGTTGGTCTAGAGTGTAACCTTCCGGACACGCCAGGTAGATAGTTTCGTGCATATCTCCTTGGAGAAAGGCTGTGGACACGTCCATGGTATGCAGTTCCATGTCTTCAGTCGCTGCAATGTGCAGCAGGGCGCGTAGGGTGGTCAGCTTGGCGGTGGGTGAGAAGGTGTCAAAAAAGTCCACTCCATATCGTAGTGAGAACCCCTTTAGCACATAGCGAGCCTTGAATTCTGGTGGCTTCCCTAGATGAGTCT
This sequence comes from Penium margaritaceum, assembly GCA_023375785.1. Classification (NCBI taxonomy): domain Eukaryota; kingdom Viridiplantae; phylum Streptophyta; class Zygnematophyceae; order Desmidiales; family Peniaceae; genus Penium; species Penium margaritaceum. Next base: position 87,950 of record SZWC01008945.1, on the reverse strand, counting down.
TAACACGGAAGACCCATTTTCCTACGACCACATTGGTGTAGGCTGGTCGAGTAACGTCAGTTTAGGTGGAGGTTGCCTTGAAGGAGGCTAGTTGGCTGGCAATGGCGGTTCGCCATTGGTCTGCTTGGGGTCCATTTACAGCTCCCTCATATGTGCTGGGGTGGTAATGGGAGCTGTGGTGATGGTGGTGGTGAGTAGAGGAATGCGAGGATAGCGTCGTTGTTGGGGATTCATGGGAGGAGTTGGTCGTCGAAGAGAGTTGAGACCATCTCCAGTTGCAATCCAGGAAGGCAGGAAGGAGGTTCGAAGAAGCTCAACCTGGCGATCTTCCTGGATGTCAAGGTCTCCGTCTGTGTCGGTCAGGGTGATAAGTGAGGCTGCTGCTCTGTTTGTGGTAGACTATCGTAGCACTGGTTCTGCTATAGGCATGATTCTTGGGGCAGGTGCCCAAGATGCTGTGGCTGTTGCACCTCCTTCTGTGTCTGCTGCTGTTGTCGCTGGTGCTGGTGCTGCTGTGGTTGGAAGGGGGACTGTTGCTATTGAGGAAAGTGGTCGTCCAAGCGTTGGAAGATGTTCAGAGACGGTTTCAAAGTCATCGTCAGGAGTGAGAGGAGTGAGTGGTGGTAGTGAACTTGGTCGTGGTTGCACGGGAGTGTGTGTAGGAGAGAGTGGTGGTGGAGCAGATTCTGGTGGGGGAGTTGCTGGTGTGGAAGGAGCGATTCGTCGAGAGATGATGGTTGGAGCAGTGGGCACTGTAGGTTGTTCTGGGAAGAGTGTCCAGGTAAGAGGAGTATTGGAGATGGGTACGGATTGATGGAAGAAGGGGGTAATTTCGTCAAAATGGACATCTCTGCTGCAGGTTTCCCATTTGAGTTCGGGCTCGTAGAACATGTAGCCATAAGAGTTGAGGGCAAAGCCAACGAACATGCGGCGTGAGGCTCGTGGCCCAACTTTGGAGAGATACGCGTGTTTTCTGTCAGTCTTGTTGAGTAGGACGTAGGCTGTAGAACCCCAGACTCGAAGTTTGGAGACGTCTGGCTTATATCCTAGCCAGAGTTCTGCTGGGGTGATGTTAGAAGATGCTTGGCTGGATAATAGTTGTGTACCCTGGTGGCATATCGAAGGGCATAGGTCCAGAAGGTTTCCGGTGCTCCCGCATGCACAAGTAAGGTGCGAGTGAGAGCGACCAGGACCCCATTCCGTCTTTCTGCCACTCCGTTTTGCTCAGGTGCTTCTGGAACACTCATCTCATGCCCAATGCCACGCTCTGCCAGGAATTCACGGAGTTCATAAGACAGGAATTCGCCACCTCTATCTGTCCAGATCTTACCAATGGACCGGTTGAGCCGGCTCATTTGATACTTTGACCACTTGCTGAAGGCAAGCTTGGCATCAGCCTTGGACTTGAGAGGGATTGTGGCGCCGAAGCGATAATGGTCGTCCACAGTGGTGAGGAAGTACTCGTAGCCTTGAAGGGAAGTGGGGCGAATTGGTCCTGCGAGGTCCATGTGAAGGATGTTAAGAGGTCTTGTTGCTCGAGCGGCTCGAGGAGGGTGAGGAGATGCTTTTCATTTTCCAAGACTGCAAGCAGTGCAGGGTGGTCCTGCAAGACGGGTTAGTGGTGAGAAGGACGGCTGACCTTTTACCATGTTTTTGGCCTGGAGACGCAGGAGGGCATTGAAATTGGGATGACCCAGGCGGTGATGATGCATGAGCAGCAGATATGTGAGACTGCGACAGTCACAAGTGGAAGGTTGAGTATCGGCTTTAACGGCAAAGATTAATGTTCTGCGGGGAATCTGCATTCGGTAGAGGTTGTTGCGGACTCTAAAGGTTGCTAGTAGTTTGTTGTCGGCTGTCGTCAGTTGGCCTTCTGACCCATAGGCAGGGAAGAAGATGTTTACGTCTTCCTTTTGAAGTTGATGTACTGAAAGAAGATTGTGACAAAGATCAGGGGTATGGTAACCCCTGATCTGTCTGCTTGGTGCTGCTGGAGATGTGAGAGTAGCGGAGTAGCGGCAGAGGGATGTCATTCCTTTGGTGGCGCCGGTGATGGTCACTGGTGTTGCCAGCGGTGTGGTGGCATCAGCATCCTTGAGAGCATGAATCGCACATCCTGAATCGAGAACTTGTTCGATGTAGCGAGAGTCAAATGTCGCGAGAAGTGTCAGCAGAGGAGGTTCTCCATCTTCGATGGAGACTTGAGTGACATCAAGGATGGAAGGCTCCGTTGCGGTGTCTCCGTCTGCATTGTCATTGTCTGACGCGGCGCGCGGCGGAAGGAGGCGAACAAGCACAGTTGCGACAGTGAAGATGATTACTTGAATCATGGTGGCTGGTTAACCAGGGCTGGAAACCTAGCGCTCTGATACCATGTAAGGATTTTGAGGAGAGGAGAGGGCGACACGGAAAGACTCGTGGCGCTGATTGGCACAAGTTATGAGTTGAGCAGGTTCACAGTAAATGGTTCTGGAAGTGGGTGATGCGAAAAAGACAGTCGACTGAGGACGGAAGCGATGACAGTTGCGAGGATGAAGGAAATGATTGATTGATAGAATAGCGGAAGCAAGGAGTACATTTATCTAGACTACCTAAAACACTGTTGCTTCGGCCTCGCTAGTATCCCTGCGAAGTGGAAGCGCGAGTTCGTGTTCTTTGAGAGACGTGCTGTGATGGTTTCGCCGTAGCGCAGTTAGTCGGGTTTCTCCGAGACTTTGGGACGTGATATTGCCAGCGCACGGATCTTGTTTGTGTGTGTCCGTTGAGATTCGTGCGATTCTTTTTATTGTGAATGCTCGGATGTGCTCCGGTCTTCTTGGTGGTTTCTCTTCTATATTTCTGACTGCCAAGTCACAGAACCAAAGCCGGGTCACAGAAACCAAAGCCAGGTCATAGAAACCAAAGCGGGGTCACAGAAACCAAGCTGGGTCATAGTAACCAAAGCCGGCTCAAAGAAACAAAAGCCAGGTGAAAGAAACCAAAGCAGGGTCACAGAAACTAAAGCCGGGTCACAGAAAGAAGAGCCGGGTCACAGAAACCAAAGCTGGGTCACAGAAACCAAAGCAGGGTCACAAAAACCAAAGCACGGTCAAAGAAACCAAACCGGGTCACAGAAACCAAACATGGGTCACACAAACCAAAGCCGGGTCACAGAAACCAAAGCCCGTTCACATAAGCCAAAGCCGGGTCACAGAAACCAAAGCCGGGTCACAGCAACCAAAGTCGGGTTACGGAAACCAATGCCGGGTCACAGAAACCAAAACTGGGTCACAGAAACCAATGCCGGAACGCAAAAACCAAAGCTGGGTCACAGAAACCAAAGCCATGCCACAGAAACCAAAGCCGGATCACAGAAACCAAAGCCGGGTCACAGAAACCAAAGCTGGGTCACAGAAACCAAAGCCGGGTCACAGAAACCAATGTCGGGTCACACAAACCAAAGCCGTGTCACAGAAATCAAAGCAGGGTCACAGAAACCATAGCCGGGTCACAGAAAGCCGCGTCACAAAAGCCAAAACCGAGTAACAGAAACCAAAGCCGGGTCACAAAAACCAAAGCCGGATCACAGGAACCAAAAAAGGTCCCATAAACCAAAACCGGTTCACAGAACCCAAAGCCGGGTCACAGAAACCAATACCGAGTCACAGAAGGCAAAGCCGGGTCACATAAACCAAAGTCGGGTCACATAAACCAAAGCCGGGTCACAGAAACCAAAGCCAGGTCACATAAACCAAAGCCGGGTCACAGAAACCAAAGCCAGGTCACTGAAACGAAAGCCGGGTCATAGAAACCAAAGACGGGTCACACAAACCAAAGCCGGGTCAAATAAACAAAAGATGGGTAAACCAAAGCCGGTACACAGGAACCAAAGCTGGACCAACGAAACCAAAGCTGAGTCAGATAAACCAAAGCCGGGTCACACATACCAACGCCGGGTCACAGAAACCAGAGCTGGGTTAGAGAAACCAAAGCCGGGTCACAGAAGCCAAAGCCGGGTCACAAAAACAAAAGCCGGGTCACAAAACCAAAGCCGGGTCACAAAAACCAAGCGGGGTCACATAAACCAAAGCCGGGTCACAGAAACCAAAGCCGGGTCACAGAAACCAAAGCCGGGTCACAGAAACCAAAGCCGGGTCACAAAAACCAAAGCCGGGTCACAAACACCAAAGCCGGGTCACACAAACCAAAGCCGGGTCACAAAAACCAAAGCCAGGTCACAGAAACCAAAGCTGGGTCACAGAAACCAAAGTCGGGTCACAGAAACCAAAGTCCGGTCATAGAAACCGAAGCTGGGTCACAGAAACCAAAGCCGGGTCACACAAACATGGGTCACAGAAGCCAAAGCCGGGTCCCACAAATGAAAACCGGGTCAAAAAAACCAAAGCCGGTCACACAAACCAAAGCCGGGTCCCAGACACCAAAAACGGGTCACAAAAACCAAAGCCGGGTCACATAAACGAACGCCGAATCACATAAACCAAAGCCGGGGCACAGAAACGAAAGTCGGGTCACATAAACCAAAGCGGGGTCACAGAAACCAAGCTGGGTCATAGGAACCAAAGCCGGCTCACACAAACAAAAGCCAGGTCAAAGAAGCCAAAGCAAGGTCATAGAAACCAAAGCCGGGTCACAGCAACCAAAGCCGGGTCACAGAAACCAAAGTACGTTCAGAGAAACCAAACCGGGTCACAGAAACCAAAGCTTGGTCACACAAACCACAGCCGGGTCACAGAAACCAAAGCCCGGTCACAGAAACCAAAGCCGGGTCACAGCAACCAAAGCCGGGTCACAGCAACCAAAGTCGGGTTACAGAAACCAATGCCGGGTCACAGAAACCAAAGCTGGGTCACAAAAACCAATGCCGGGTCACAGAAACCAAAGCTCGGTCACAGAAACCAATGCCATGCCACAGAAACCAAAGCGGTATCACAGAACCCAAAGCCGGGTCACAGAAACCAATGCTGGGTCACAGAAACCAAAGTCGGGTCACAGAAACCAATGCCGGGTCACACAAACCAAAGCCGGGTCACAAAAACCAAAGCCGGGTCACAGAAACCAAAGCCGGGTCACAGAAACCAAAGCCGGGTCACAGAAACCAAAGCTGGGTCACAGAAACCAAAGCCCGGTCACAGAAAGAAAAGCCGGGTCACAGAAACCAAAGCCGGGTAAAAGAAACCAAAGCTGGATAAACCAAAGCCGGATCACAGAAACCAAAGCTAGACCAGAGAAACGAAAGCCGGTGAAGAGAAACCAAAGCCGGGTCACAGAAATCATAGCCTGGTCAGAGAAACCAAAGCAGGGTCACAGAAACCAAAGCCGGGTCACAGAAACCAAAGCCGGGTCACAACAACCAAAGCCGGGTCACAGAAACCAAAGATGAGTCACATAAAACAAAGCCGGGTCACAGAAAGCAAAGCCGGGTCACAAAAGCAAAAGCCGGGTCACAAAAACCAAAGCAAAGTCAGAGAAACGAAAGCCAGGTCACAGAAACCAAAGCGGGGTCACAGAAACGAATGCCGGGTCACAGAAACCAAAGCCCGGTCACAGAAACCAGAGCCGGGTCACAGAAACCAAAGCTGGGTCACAGAAACCAATGCCGGGGTACAGAAACCAAAGCCGGGTCACAAAAACCAAAGCAAAGTCAGAGAAACGAAAGCCAGGTCACAGAAACCAAAGCGGGGTCACAGAAACGAATGCCGGGTCACAGAAACCAAAGCCCGGTCACAGAAACCAGAGCCGGGTCACAGAAACCAAAGCTGGGTCACAGAAACCAATGCCGGGGTACAGAAACCAAAGCCGGGTCACAAAAACCAAAGCAAAGTCAGAGAAACGAAAGCCAGGTCACAGAAACCAAAGCGGGGTCACAGAAACGAATGCCGGGTCACAGAAACCAAAGCCCGGTCACAGAAACCAGAGCCGGGTCACAGAAACCAAAGCTGGGTCACAGAAACCAATGCCGGGGTACAGAAACCAAAGCCGGGTCACAAAAACCAAAGCAAAGTCAGAGAAACGAAAGCCAGGTCACAGAAACCAAAGCGGGGTCACAGAAACGAATGCCGGGTCACAGAAACCAAAGCCCGGTCACAGAAACCAGAGCCGGGTCACAGAAACCAAAGCTGGGTCACAGAAACCAATGCCGGGGTACAGAAACCAAAGCCGGGTCACAAAAACCAAAGCAAAGTCAGAGAAACGAAAGCCAGGTCACAGAAACCAAAGCGGGGTCACAGAAACGAATGCCGGGTCACAGAAACCAAAGCCCGGTCACAGAAACCAGAGCCGGGTCACAGAAACCAAAGCTGGGTCACAGAAACCAATGCCGGGGTACAGAAACCAAAGCCGGGTCACATTAACCAAAGCCGGGTCAGAGAAACCAAAGCCGGGTCACAGAAACCAAAGCCGGGTCACAGAAACCAAAGCCGGGTCACAGAAACGAAAGCCGAGTCACAGAAACCAAAATTGGCTCACAGAAACCAGAGCTGGGTCACGGAAACCAGAGCCGGGTAACAGAAACCAGAGCCGGGTCACATAAACCAAAGCCGGGTCACAGAAATCAAATCCGGGTCACAGAAACCAAAGCAGGGTCCCATAAACCAAAGCCGGGTCACAGATTCGAAAGCCGAGTCACATAAACCAAACCCGGGTAACAAAAACCAAAGCCGGGTGAGAGAAACCAAAGCCGGGTCACAGAAACCAAAGCCGGGTCATAGAAACCAAAGCTGGGTCACAGAAATTAAAGCCGGGTCACAGAAACCAAAGCCGGGTCACAGAAACCAAATGCGGGTCACAGAAACCAAAGCTGGTCACAGAAACCAAAGCTGGGTCACAGAAACCAAAGCCGGGTCACAGAAACCAAAGCTGGGTCACAGAAACCAAAGCCGGGTCACAGAAACCAAATGCGGGTCACAGAAACCAAAGCTGGTCACAGAAACCAAAGCTGGGTCACAGAAACCAAAGCTGGGTCAAAGAAACCAAAGCCGGGTCAGAAAAACCAAAGCCAGCTGAGAGAAACCAAAGCCGGATCATAGAAACCAGAACCAGGTCACAAAAACCAAAGCCATGTCACTGAAACCAAAGCCATGTCATAGAAACCAAAGCGGAGTCACAGAATCCAAAGCCGGGTCACAGCAAGCCAAAGCTAGGTCACAAAAACCAAAGCCGGGTCAGAGAAACCAAAGCCGGGTCACAGAAACCAAAGCCGGGTCACAGAAACCAAAGCCGGGTCACAAAAACCAAAGCCGGGTCACAGAAAACAAAGCCGGGTCACAGAAACCAAAGCCAGGTTATAGAAACCAAAGCCGGTTCATAGACCCCAAAGCCGGGTCACATAAACCAAAGCCGGGTCACAGAAACCAAAGTCGGGTCCCAGAAACCAAAGCCGGGTCACAGAAACCAAAGCCTGGCCACAAAAAACTAAAGGCGGGTCACAGAATCCAAAGTCAGGTCACAGAAACCAAAGCTCGGTCACAGCAACCAAAGCCGGGTCACAGAAACCAAAGCCGAGTCGCGGAAAACAAAGCCGGGGCACAGAAAGCAAAGCCGGGTCACACAAACCAAAGCCGGGTCACAAAAACCAAAGCCAGGTCAGAGAAACAAAATCCGGGTCACAGAAAGCAGAGCCGGGTCACAGAAACCAAAGCCGGGTCACAGAAACCAAAGCAGGGTCACAGAAACCAAAGCCAGGTCACAGAAACCAAAGCCGGGTCACAGAAACCAAAGCTGGGTCATTGAAATTAAGACCCCAAAGCCGGGTCAAAAGCCGGGTCACAGAAACCAAAGCCGGGTCACAGAAACCAAAGCAGGGTCACAGAAACCAAAGCCAGGTCACAGAAACCAAAGCCGGGTCACAGAAACCAAAGCTGGGTCATTGAAATTAAAACCGGGTCACAAAAACCAAAGCCGGGTCACAGAAACCAAAGCCGGGTCACAGAAACCAAAGCCGGGTCACAAAAACCAACGCCAGGTGACAAAAACCAAAGCCGGATCACAGAAACCAGAACCAGGTCGCAAAAACCAAAGCCATGTCACAGAAACCAAAAACAGTCACAGAATCCAGAGCCGGGTCACAGCAAACCAAAGCCAGGTCACAGAAACTAAAGTTGGGTCACACAAACCAAAGCCGGGTCAGAGAAACCAAAGCCGGGTCACAGAAACCAAAGCCGGGTCACAAAAACCAAAGACGGGTCACGGAAACCAGATCCGGGTCACAGAAACCAAAGCCGGGTCACAGAAACCAAAGCCGTGTAACAGAAACCAAAGCCGGGTCACAGAAACCAAAGCCGGGTCACAGAAACCAGAGCCGGGTCACAGAAACCAGAGCCGGGTCACAGAAACCAGAGCCGGGTCACAGAAACCAGAGCCGGGTCACAGAAACCAGAGCCGGGTCACAGAAACCAGAGCCGGGTCACAGAAACCAGAGCCGGGTCACAGAAACCAGAGCCGGGTCACAGAAACCAGAGCCGGGTCACAGAAACCAGAGCCGGGTCACAGAAACCAGAGCCGGGTCACAGAAACCAGAGCCGGGTCACAGAAACCAGAGCCGGGTCACAGAAACCAGAGCCGGGTCACAGAAACCAGAGCCGGGTCACAGAAACCAGAGCCGGGTCACAGAAACCAGAGCCGGGTCACAGAAACCAGAGCCGGGTCACAGAAACCAGAGCCGGGTCACAGAAACCAGAGCCGGGTCACAGAAACCAGAGCCGGGTCACAGAAACCAGAGCCGGGTCACAGAAACCAGAGCCGGGTCACAGAAACCAGAGCCGGGTCACAGAAACCAGAGCCGGGTCACAGAAACCAGAGCCGGGTCACAGAAACCAGAGCCGGGTCACAGAAACCAGAGCCGGGTCACAGAAACCAGAGCCGGGTCACAGAAACCAGAGCCGGGTCACAGAAACCAGAGCCGGGTCACAGAAACCAGAGCCGGGTCACAGAAACCAGAGCCGGGTCACAGAAACCAGAGCCGGGTCACAGAAACCAGAGCCGGGTCACAGAAACCAGAGCCGGGTCACAGAAACCAGAGCCGGGTCACAGAAACCAGAGCCGGGTCACAGAAACCAGAGCCGGGTCACAGAAACCAGAGCCGGGTCACAGAAACCAGAGCCGGGTCACAGAAACCAGAGCCGGGTCACAGAAACCAGAGCCGGGTCACAGAAACCAGAGCCGGGTCACAGAAACCAGAGCCGGGTCACAGAAACCAGAGCCGGGTCACAGAAACCAGAGCCGGGTCACAGAAACCAGAGCCGGGTCACAGAAACCAGAGCCGGGTCACAGAAACCAGAGCCGGGTCACAGAAACCAGAGCCGGGTCACAGAAACCAGAGCCGGGTCACAGAAACCAGAGCCGGGTCACAGAAACCAGAGCCGGGTCACAGAAACCAGAGCCGGGTCACAGAAACCAGAGCCGGGTCACAGAAACCAGAGCCGGGTCACAGAAACCAGAGCCGGGTCACAGAAACCAGAGCCGGGTCACAGAAACCAGAGCCGGGTCACAGAAACCAGAGCCGGGTCACAGAAACCAGAGCCGGGTCACAGAAACCAGAGCCGGGTCACAGAAACCAGAGCCGGGTCACAGAAACCAGAGCCGGGTCACAGAAACCAGAGCCGGGTCACAGAAACCAGAGCCGGGTCACAGAAACCAGAGCCGGGTCACAGAAACCAGAGCCGGGTCACAGAAACCAGAGCCGGGTCACAGAAACCAGAGCCGGGTCACAGAAACCAGAGCCGGGTCACAGAAACCAGAGCCGGGTCACAGAAACCAGAGCCGGGTCACAGAAACCAGAGCCGGGTCACAGAAACCAGAGCCGGGTCACAGAAACCAGAGCCGGGTCACAGAAACCAGAGCCGGGTCACAGAAACCAGAGCCGGGTCACAGAAACCAGAGCCGGGTCACAGAAACCAGAGCCGGGTCACAGAAACCAGAGCCGGGTCACAGAAACCAGAGCCGGGTCACAGAAACCAGAGCCGGGTCACAGAAACCAGAGCCGGGTCACAGAAACCAGAGCCGGGTCACAGAAACCAGAGCCGGGTCACAGAAACCAGAGCCGGGTCACAGAAACCAGAGCCGGGTCACAGAAACCAGAGCCGGGTCACAGAAACCAGAGCCGGGTCACAGAAACCAGAGCCGGGTCACAGAAACCAGAGCCGGGTCACAGAAACCAGAGCCGGGTCACAGAAACCAGAGCCGGGTCACAGAAACCAGAGCCGGGTCACAGAAACCAGAGCCGGGTCACAGAAACCAGAGCCGGGTCACAGAAACCAGAGCCGGGTCACAGAAACCAGAGCCGGGTCACAGAAACCAGAGCCGGGTCACAGAAACCAGAGCCGGGTCACAGAAACCAGAGCCGGGTCACAGAAACCAGAGCCGGGTCACAGAAACCAGAGCCGGGTCACAGAAACCAGAGCCGGGTCACAGAAACCAGAGCCGGGTCACAGAAACCAGAGCCGGGTCACAGAAACCAGAGCCGGGTCACAGAAACCAGAGCCGGGTCACAGAAACCAGAGCCGGGTCACAGAAACCAGAGCCGGGTCACAGAAACCAGAGCCGGGTCACAGAAACCAGAGCCGGGTCACAGAAACCAGAGCCGGGTCACAGAAACCAGAGCCGGGTCACAGAAACCAGAGCCGGGTCACAGAAACCAGAGCCGGGTCACAGAAACCAGAGCCGGGTCACAGAAACCAGAGCCGGGTCACAGAAACCAGAGCCGGGTCACAGAAACCAGAGCCGGGTCACAGAAACCAGAGCCGGGTCACAGAAACCAGAGCCGGGTCACAGAAACCAGAGCCGGGTCACAGAAACCAGAGCCGGGTCACAGAAACCAGAGCCGGGTCACAGAAACCAGAGCCGGGTCACAGAAACCAGAGCCGGGTCACAGAAACCAGAGCCGGGTCACAGAAACCAGAGCCGGGTCACAGAAACCAGAGCCGGGTCACAGAAACCAGAGCCGGGTCACAGAAACCAGAGCCGGGTCACAGAAACCAGAGCCGGGTCACAGAAACCAGAGCCGGGTCACAGAAACCAGAGCCGGGTCACAGAAACCAGAGCCGGGTCACAGAAACCAGAGCCGGGTCACAGAAACCAGAGCCGGGTCACAGAAACCAGAGCCGGGTCACAGAAACCAGAGCCGGGTCACAGAAACCAGAGCCGGGTCACAGAAACCAGAGCCGGGTCACAGAAACCAGAGCCGGGTCACAGAAACCAGAGCCGGGTCACAGAAACCAAAGCCGGGTCACAGCAACCAAAATCGGGTTACATAAACCAATGCCGGGTCACATAAACAAATAGGGTCACAGAAACCAATGCCGGGTCACAGACACCAAAGCCGGGTCACAGAAACCAAAGCTGGGTCACAGAAACCAAAGCCCGGTCACAGAAACCAAAGCCGGGTCACTGAAATTAAAGTCGGGTCCCATAAACCTAAGTCAAGTCACAGCAACCAAAGCGGGGTCACAGAAACCAAAGCCTGGCCACAAAAAACCAAAGGCGGGTCACGGAAACTAAAGTCAGGTCACAGAAACAAAAGCCAGGTCACAGCAACCAAAGCCGGGTGACAGAAACCAAAGCCGAGTCACAAAAAACAAAGCCGGGTCAGAGAAACGAAAGCCGGGTCACAGAAACAAAAGCCGGTTCACATAAACCAAAGCCGGGACACAGAGACCAAAGTCGGGTCACAGAAACCAAAGCCAGGTCCTAGAAACCAAAGCCAAGTCACAGAAACCAAAGCCGGGTCACAGAAACCAAAGCCGGGTCACAGAAACCAAAGCCGGGTCACAGAAACCAAAGCCGGGTCACAGAAACCAAAGCCGGATCACTGAAAGCAAAGCTGGGTCACAGAAACCAAAGCCGGGTCAACAAACCAAAGTCGGAGCACAGAAACCAAAGCCGGGTCACAGAAACCAATGCCAAGTCACAGAAAGCAAAGCCGGATCACTGAAAACAAAGCCGGGGCGCAGAAAGCAAAGCCGGGTCACACAAACCAAAGCCGGGTCACAAAAACCAAAGCCAGATCAGATAAACGAAAGCCGGGTCACAGAAACCAAAGCAGGTTCACAGAAACCAAAGCCGGGTCACAGAAACCAAAGTTGGATCACAGAAACCACAGCCGGGTCACAGAAACCAAAACCGGGTCACAGAAACCAAAGTCAGGTTACAAAAACCAATTCCTGGTCACAGAAACCAGAGCTCGGTCATAGAAACCAATGCCGGGTCACAAAAACCAAAGCCAGGTCACAGAAACCAAAGCCGGGTCAGAGAAACCAAAGCCGGGTCACAGAAACCAAAGCCGGGTCCCAGGAACCAAAGCCGGGTCACAGAAACCAAAGCTGGGTCACAGAAATTAATGCCGGGTCAGAGAAACCAAAGCCGGGTCACAGAAACCAAAGCCGGGTCACGGAAACCAAAGCCGGGTCACGGAAACCAAAGCCGGGTCACGGAAACCAAAGCCGGGTCACGGAAACCAAAGCCGGGTCACGGAAACCAAAGCCGGGTCACGGAAACCAAAGCCGGGTCACGGAAACCAAAGCCGGGTCACGGAAACCAAAGCCGGGTCACGGAAACCAAAGCCGGGTCACGGAAACCAAAGCCGGGTCACGGAAACCAAAGCCGGGTCACGGAAACCAAAGCCGGGTCACGGAAACCAAAGCCGGGTCACGGAAACCAAAGCCGGGTCACGGAAACCAAAGCCGGGTCACGGAAACCAAAGCCGGGTCACGGAAACCAAAGCCGGGTCACGGAAACCAAAGCCGGGTCACGGAAACCAAAGCCGGGTCACGGAAACCAAAGCCGGGTCACGGAAACCAAAGCCGGGTCACGGAAACCAAAGCCGGGTCACGGAAACCAAAGCCGGGTCACGGAAACCAAAGCCGGGTCACGGAAACCAAAGCCGGGTCACGGAAACCAAAGCCGGGTCACGGAAACCAAAGCCGGGTCACGGAAACCAAAGCCGGGTCACGGAAACCAAAGCCGGGTCACGGAAACCAAAGCCGGGTCACGGAAACCAAAGCCGGGTCACGGAAACCAAAGCCGGGTCACGGAAACCAAAGCCGGGTCACGGAAACCAAAGCCGGGTCACGGAAACCAAAGCCGGGTCACGGAAACCAAAGCCGGGTCACGGAAACCAAAGCCGGGTCACGGAAACCAAAGCCGGGTCACGGAAACCAAAGCCGGGTCACGGAAACCAAAGCCGGGTCACGGAAACCAAAGCCGGGTCACGGAAACCAAAGCCGGGTCACGGAAACCAAAGCCGGGTCACGGAAACCAAAGCCGGGTCACGGAAACCAAAGCCGGGTCACGGAAACCAAAGCCGGGTCACGGAAACCAAAGCCGGGTCACGGAAACCAAAGCCGGGTCACGGAAACCAAAGCCGGGTCACGGAAACCAAAGCCGGGTCACGGAAACCAGAGCCGGGTCACAGAAACCAAAACCGGGTGATAGAATCAAAGCCGGATCACAGAAACCAAAGCCGGATCACTGAAACCAAAGCCGGGTCACAGAAACCAAAGCCGGGTCAACAAACCAAAGCCGGAGCACATAAACCAAAGCCCGGTCATAGAAACCAAAGCCGGGTCACAGAAACCAAAACCGGGTGATAGAATCAAAGCCGGATCACAGAAACCAAAGCCAGGTCACAAAACCAAAGCCGGGTCACAGAAACCAAAGCAAGGTTACAGAAACCAAAGCGGGGTCACAGAAACCAAATCGGGTCATAGTAGCCAAAGCCGGCTCACAGAAACAAAAGCCAGGTAAAAGAAACCAAAGCTGGGTCACAAAAACCAAAGCCGGGTCACAGAAACCACAGCCGGGTCACAGAAACCAAAGCCGGGTCACAGAAACTAAAGCCGGGTAACAGAAACCAAAGCCCGGTCAGAGAAACCAAACCGGGTCATAGAAACCATAGCTGGGTCACAGAAACCAATGCTGGGTCACAGAGACCAAAGCCCGGACACATAAACCAAAGTCGGGTCACTGAAACCAAACTGGGTGAAAGAAACCAAAACCGGGTCACAGAAATCAAAGCCGGGTCACAGAAACGAAAACTGGGTCACAGAAACCAAAGCCATGCCACTGAAACCAAAGCCCGATCACATAAACCAAACCCGGGTCACAGAAACCAATGCTCGGTCACACAAACCAAAGCCGGGTCACAGAAACCAATGCCGGGTCACACAAAGCAAAGCCAGGTCACAGAAACCAAAGCTGGGTCACAGAAACCATACCTGGGTCACAGAAAGCCGGGTCACAGAAGCCAAAGCTACGTCACAGAAACCAAAGCCGGGTCACAGAAACCAAAGCCGGGTCATAGGAAACAAAAACGGTCCCATAAACCGAAGTCGGGTCACAGAAACCAAAGCCAGGTCACAGAAACCAATGCCAAGTCACAAAAGCAAAGCCGGATCACATAAACAAAAGCCGGGTCACAGAAACCAAAGCCGGATCACAGAAAACAAAGCCGGTTCACAGAAACCAAAGCCGGGTCACAGAAACCAAAGCCGGGTCACAGAAACGAAAGCCGGGTCATCGAAACCAAAGACGGGTCACAGAAACCAAAGCCGGGTCAAAGAAACCATAGCTGGGTCAGATAAACCAAATCCGGGTCATAGAAACCAAAGCAGGGTCACGGAAACCAAAGCCGGGTCACAAAAACCAAAGCCGGGTCACAGAAACCAAAGCCGGGTCACAGAAACCAAAGCCGGGTCACAAAAACCAAAGCCGGGTCACACAACCCAAAGCCCGGTCACAGAAATCAAAGCTGGGTCACAGAAACCAAAGCTGGGTCACAGAAATCAAAATCGGGTCACGGAAACCAAAGTCGGGTCACAGAAACCAAAGCCGTTTCACAAAAACCAACGCCGGGTCACAGAAACCAAAGTCGGGTCACATCAACCAAAGCCAGGTCACAGAAACCAAAGACGGGTCACAGAAACCAAAGCTGGGTCAAAGAAACCAAAGCTGGGTAAACCAAAGCTGGTACACAGAAACCAAAGCTGGACCGAAGAAACCAAAGGTGGGTCAGATAAACCAAAGCCGGGTCACAGAAACCAAAGTCGGGTCACACAAACCAAGCCGGGTCACAGAAACCAAAGCCGGGTCACAGAAACCAAAGCCGGGTCACAGAAACCAAAGCCGGGTCACGGAAACCAAAGCCGGGTCACTGAAACCAAAGCCAGGTCACAGAAACAAAAGCCGGGTCACACAATTCAAAGCCCGGTCACAGAAACCAAAGCCGGGACACATAAACCAAAGCTGGGTCACAGAAACCAAAGTCGGGTCACATAAACCAAAGCTGGGTAATCCAAAGCCGGTACAAAGAAACCAAAGGTGGACCAAAGAAACCATAGCTGGGTCAGATAAACCAAATCCGGGTCATAGAAACCAAAGCTGGGTCACGGAAACCAAAGCCGGGTCACAGAAACCAAAGCCGGGTCACATAAACCAAAGCCGGGTCACAGAAACCAAATCTGGGTCACAAAAACCAAAGCCGGGTCACACAAACCAAAGCCCGGTCACAGAAACCAAAGCCGGGTCACAGAAACCAAAGCCGGGTTACAGAAACCAAAGCCGGTCACAGAAACCAAAGCCGGGTCACAGAAAGCAAAGCCGGGTCACAGAAACCAAAGCCGGGTTACAGAAACCAAAGCCGGTCACAGAAACCAAAGCCGGGTCACAGAAAGCAAAGCCGGGTCACAGAAACCAAAGCCGGGTTACAGAAACCAAAGCCGGTCACAGAAACCAAAGCCGGGTCACAGAAAGCAAAGCCGGGTCACAGAAACCAAAGCCGGGTTACAGAAACCAAAGCCGGTCACAGAAACCAAAGCCGGGTCACAGAAAGCAAAGCCGGGTCACAGAAACCAAAGCCGGGTTACAGAAACCAAAGCCGGTCACAGAAACCAAAGCCGGGTCACAGAAAGCAAAGCCGGGTCACAGAAACCAAAGCCGGGTTACAGAAACCAAAGCCGGTCACAGAAACCAAAGCCGGGTCACAGAAAGCAAAGCCGGGTCACAGAAACCAAAGCCGGGTTACAGAAACCAAAGCCGGTCACAGAAACCAAAGCCGGGTCACAGAAAGCAAAGCCGGGTCACAGAAACCAAAGCCGGGTTACAGAAACCAAAGCCGGTCACAGAAACCAAAGCCGGGTCACAGAAAGCAAAGCCGGGTCACAGAAACCAAAGCCGGGTTACAGAAACCAAAGCCGGTCACAGAAACCAAAGCCGGGTCACAGAAAGCAAAGCCGGGTCACAGAAACCAAAGCCGGGTTACAGAAACCAAAGCCGGTCACAGAAACCAAAGCCGGGTCACAGAAAGCAAAGCCGGGTCACAGAAACCAAAGCCGGGTTACAGAAACCAAAGCCGGTCACAGAAACCAAAGCCGGGTCACAGAAAGCAAAGCCGGGTCACAGAAACCAAAGCCGGGTTACAGAAACCAAAGCCGGTCACAGAAACCAAAGCCGGGTCACATAAACCAAAGGCGGGTCACAGAAACCAAAGTCGGGTCAGAGAAACCAAAGCCGGGTCACAGAAACCAAAGCCGGTCACACAAACCAACGCCGGGTCACAAAAACCAAAGCCGGTTCACAGAAACCAAAGCCGGGTCACAGGAACCAAAAACGGTCCCATAAACCAAAGCCGGGTCACAGAAACCAAAGCCAGGTCACAGATTCCAAAGCCGAATCGCAGAAAGCAAACCCGGGTCACAGAAACCAAAGCCGGGTCACAGAAACCAAAGCCGGATCACAGAAACCAAAGCCGGGTCACAGAAACCAAAGCCGGATCACGGAAACGAAAGCCGGGTCATAGAAACCAAAGATGGGTCACATAAACCAAAGCCAGGTCAAAGAAACCAAAGCTGGGTAAACCAAAGCCGGTACACAGAAACCAAAGCTGGGCCAAAGAAGCCAAAGCTGGGTCAGATACATTAAAGACGGGTCACAGAAACCAAAGCCGGGTCACAAAAAACAAAGCCGGGTCACAGGAACCAAAGCCGGGTCAGAGAAACCAAAGCCGGGTCACAGAAACCAAAGCCGGGTCACAAAAACCAAAGCCGGGTCACAGAAACCAAAGTCGGGTCACAGAAATCAAAGCCGGGTCACAAAACCAAAGCCGGGTCCCAGCAACCAAAGCCAGGTCACATAAACGAAAGCCGGGGCACAGAAACCAAAGCCGAGTCACAGAAACCAAAGTCGGGTCACAGAAATCAAAGCCGGGTCACAAAACCAAAGCCGGGTCCCAGCAACCAAAGCCAGGTCACATAAACGAAAGCCGGGGCACAGAAACCAAAGCCGAGTCACAGAAACCAAAGTCGGGTCACAGAAATCAAAGCCGGGTCACAAAACCAAAGCCGGGTCCCAGCAACCAAAGCCAGGTCACATAAACGAAAGCCGGGGCACAGAAACCAAAGCCGAGTCACAGAAACCAAAGTCGGGTCACAGAAATCAAAGCCGGGTCACAAAACCAAAGCCGGGTCCCAGCAACCAAAGCCAGGTCACATAAACGAAAGCCGGGGCACAGAAACCAAAGCCGAGTCACAGAAACCAAAGTCGGGTCACAGAAATCAAAGCCGGGTCACAAAACCAAAGCCGGGTCCCAGCAACCAAAGCCAGGTCACATAAACGAAAGCCGGGGCACAGAAACCAAAGCCGAGTCACAGAAACCAAAGTCGGGTCACAGAAATCAAAGCCGGGTCACAAAACCAAAGCCGGGTCCCAGCAACCAAAGCCAGGTCACATAAACGAAAGCCGGGGCACAGAAACCAAAGCCGAGTCACAGAAACCAAAGTCGGGTCACAGAAATCAAAGCCGGGTCACAAAACCAAAGCCGGGTCCCAGCAACCAAAGCCAGGTCACAGAAACGAAAGCCGGGTCACAGAAGCCAAAGCCGGGTCACACAATCCAAAGCCGGGTCCCATAAACCAAAGCCGGGTCACAGAAACCAAAGCCAGGTCACAGAAACCAGCGCCGGGTCACAGAAACCAAAGCCGGGTGACAGAAACCAAAGCCGGGTCATAGAAACCAAAGCCGGGTCAGAGAAACCAAATCTGGGCCACAAAAACAAAAGCCGTGTCAGATAAACCAAAGCCGGGTCACAAAAATCAAAGCCGGGTCACAAAAACCAAAGCAGGATCACAGAAACCAAAGCCGGGTCACAGAAACCAAAGCCAGGACACAGCAACCAAAGCCGGGTATCAGAAAGCAAAGCCGATTCACAGAAAACAAAGCTGGGTCAGAGAAAGCAAAGCCGGGTCACACAAACCAAAGCCGGGTCACAAAAACCAAAGCCAGGTCAAAGAAACCAAAGCCGGGTCACAGAAACCAAAGCCGGGTCACAGAAACCAAAGCCGGGTCACATAAACCAAAGCCGGGTCACAAAAACCAAAGCCGAGTCACAGAAACCAAAGCCGGGTCACACAAACCAAGGCCGGGTCACAAAAACCATAGCCGGGTCACAGAAACCAAAGCCGGGTCACAGAAACCAAAGCCGGGTCACAGAAACCAAAGCCGTTGACACGAACCAGAGCCGGGTCACAAAACCAAAGCCGGGTCAACAAACCAAAGCTGGAGCACAAAAACCAAAGCCCGGTCGTAGAAACCAAAGCTGGGTCACAGAAACCAAAGTCGGGTCACAAAAACCAAAGGCGAGTCATAGAAACCAAAGCCAAGTCACAGAAACCAAAGCCGGGTCACAGAAACCAAAGCCGGGTCACAGAAACCTTAGCCGGGTCACAAAAACCAAAGCCGGGTCACAGAAACCAAAGCCGGGTCACAGAAACCAAAGCCGGATGACACGAACCAGAGCCGGGTCAGAAAACCAAAGACGGGTCAATTAACCAAAGCTGGAGCACAGAAACCAAGGCTTGGTCGTATAAACCAAAGCCGGGTCAAAGAAACCAAAGCCGGGTCACAGCAACCAAAGCCAGGTCACAGAACCAAAGCCGGGTCAAAGAAACCAAAGCCAGGTCACAGAAGCCAAAGGGGGGTCAAAGAAACCAAAGCCGGGTCACAGTAACCAAAGCCGGCTCACAGAAACAAAGCCAGTTCAAATAAACCAAAGCCGGGTCACAGAAACAAAAGCCGGGTCACAGAAACCAGAGCCAGGTCACAGAAACTAAAGCCGGGTCACAGAAACCAAAGCCGGGTCACAGAAACCAAAGCCGGGTTACAGAAACCAAAGCC
>SZWC01008945.1:35715-68756 GCA_023375785.1 Penium margaritaceum | reverse complement strand
GTCACAGAAACCAAAGCCGGGTCACAAAAACCAAAGCCGGGTCACAGAAACCAAAGCCGGGTCACATAAACCAAAACTGGGTCACAAAAATCAAAGCCGGGTCACAGAAACCAAAGCTGGGTCACAGAAACCAAAGCCAGGCCACAGAAACCAAAGCCGGGTCACAGAAACCAAAGCTCGGTCACATAAACCAAAGCCAGATCACAGAAACCAAAGCCGGGTCACACAAATCATAGCCGGGTCACAGAAAGGCGGGTCACATAAACCAAAGCCGGGTCACAGAAACCAACCCCGAGTCACATAATGCAAAGCCGGGTCACATAAACCAAACCAGGGTCACATAAACCAAAGCCAGGTCGCAGAGACCAAAGCCGAGTCATAGAAACCAAAGCCAGATCACGGAAAGGAAAGCTAGGCCATAGAAACCAAAGACGGGTCACAGAAACCAAAGCTGGGTCAAAGAAACCATAGCTGGGTAAACCAAAGCCGGTACACAAAAACCAAAGCTGGGCCAAAGAAACCAAAGTTGGGTCAGGTAAACCAAAGCCGTGTAAAAGAAACCAAAGCCGGGTCACAAAAACCTAAGCCGAACACAGAAACAAAAGCCGGGTCGGAGAAACCGAGCTGGGTCACAGAAGCCAAAGCCGGGTCACAAGTTCCAAATCCGGGTCACAGAAACCAAAGCCGGGTCACAGAAACCAAAGCCGGGTCACATAAACCAAAGCCGGGTCACAGAAACCAAGGCCGGGTCAGAGAAACCAAAGCCGGGTCACAGAAACCAAAGTCGGGTCACAGAAACCAAAGCCGGGTCATTGAAACCGAAGCCGGGTTACAGAAACCAAAGCCGGGTCACAGAAACAAAAGCCGAGTCACAGAAAACAAAGCCGGGTCACAGAAAGCAAAGCCGGGTCACAGAAACCAAAGCCGGGTCCCAGAAACCAAAGCCGGGTCACAGAAATCAAAGCCAGGTCAGAGAAACGAAAGTCGGGTCACAGAAACCAAAGCCGGGTCATTGAAACCGAAGCCGGGTTACAGAAACCAAAGCCGGGTCACAGAAACAAAAGCCGAGTCACAGAAAACAAAGCCGGGTCACAGAAAGCAAAGCCGGGTCACAGAAACCAAAGCCGGGTCCCAGAAACCAAAGCCGGGTCACAGAAATCAAAGCCAGGTCAGAGAAACGAAAGTCGGGTCACAGAAACCAAAGCCGGGTCATTGAAACCGAAGCCGGGTTACAGAAACCAAAGCCGGGTCACAGAAACAAAAGCCGAGTCACAGAAAACAAAGCCGGGTCACAGAAAGCAAAGCCGGGTCACAGAAACCAAAGCCGGGTCCCAGAAACCAAAGCCGGGTCACAGAAATCAAAGCCAGGTCAGAGAAACGAAAGTCGGGTCACAGAAACCAAAGCCGGGTCATTGAAACCGAAGCCGGGTTACAGAAACCAAAGCCGGGTCACAGAAACAAAAGCCGAGTCACAGAAAACAAAGCCGGGTCACAGAAAGCAAAGCCGGGTCACAGAAACCAAAGCCGGGTCCCAGAAACCAAAGCCGGGTCACAGAAATCAAAGCCAGGTCAGAGAAACGAAAGTCGGGTCACAGAAACCAAAGCCGGGTCATTGAAACCGAAGCCGGGTTACAGAAACCAAAGCCGGGTCACAGAAACAAAAGCCGAGTCACAGAAAACAAAGCCGGGTCACAGAAAGCAAAGCCGGGTCACAGAAACCAAAGCCGGGTCCCAGAAACCAAAGCCGGGTCACAGAAATCAAAGCCAGGTCAGAGAAACGAAAGTCGGGTCACAGAAACCAAAGCCGGGTCATTGAAACCGAAGCCGGGTTACAGAAACCAAAGCCGGGTCACAGAAACAAAAGCCGAGTCACAGAAAACAAAGCCGGGTCACAGAAAGCAAAGCCGGGTCACAGAAACCAAAGCCGGGTCCCAGAAACCAAAGCCGGGTCACAGAAATCAAAGCCAGGTCAGAGAAACGAAAGTCGGGTCACAGAAACCAAAGCCGGGTCATTGAAACCGAAGCCGGGTTACAGAAACCAAAGCCGGGTCACAGAAACAAAAGCCGAGTCACAGAAAACAAAGCCGGGTCACAGAAAGCAAAGCCGGGTCACAGAAACCAAAGCCGGGTCCCAGAAACCAAAGCCGGGTCACAGAAATCAAAGCCAGGTCAGAGAAACGAAAGTCGGGTCACAGAAACCAAAGCCGGGTCATTGAAACCGAAGCCGGGTTACAGAAACCAAAGCCGGGTCACAGAAACAAAAGCCGAGTCACAGAAAACAAAGCCGGGTCACAGAAAGCAAAGCCGGGTCACAGAAACCAAAGCCGGGTCCCAGAAACCAAAGCCGGGTCACAGAAATCAAAGCCAGGTCAGAGAAACGAAAGTCGGGTCACAGAAACCAAAGCCGGGTCATTGAAACCGAAGCCGGGTTACAGAAACCAAAGCCGGGTCACAGAAACAAAAGCCGAGTCACAGAAAACAAAGCCGGGTCACAGAAAGCAAAGCCGGGTCACAGAAACCAAAGCCGGGTCCCAGAAACCAAAGCCGGGTCACAGAAATCAAAGCCAGGTCAGAGAAACGAAAGTCGGGTCACAGAAACCAAAGCCGGGTCATTGAAACCGAAGCCGGGTTACAGAAACCAAAGCCGGGTCACAGAAACAAAAGCCGAGTCACAGAAAACAAAGCCGGGTCACAGAAAGCAAAGCCGGGTCACAGAAACCAAAGCCGGGTCCCAGAAACCAAAGCCGGGTCACAGAAATCAAAGCCAGGTCAGAGAAACGAAAGTCGGGTCACAGAAACCAAAGCCGGGTCATTGAAACCGAAGCCGGGTTACAGAAACCAAAGCCGGGTCACAGAAACAAAAGCCGAGTCACAGAAAACAAAGCCGGGTCACAGAAAGCAAAGCCGGGTCACAGAAACCAAAGCCGGGTCCCAGAAACCAAAGCCGGGTCACAGAAATCAAAGCCAGGTCAGAGAAACGAAAGTCGGGTCACAGAAACCAAAGCCGGGTCATTGAAACCGAAGCCGGGTTACAGAAACCAAAGCCGGGTCACAGAAACAAAAGCCGAGTCACAGAAAACAAAGCCGGGTCACAGAAAGCAAAGCCGGGTCACAGAAACCAAAGCCGGGTCCCAGAAACCAAAGCCGGGTCACAGAAATCAAAGCCAGGTCAGAGAAACGAAAGTCGGGTCACAGAAACCAAAGCCGGGTCAGAGAAACCAAAGCCGGGTCACAGAAACCACAGCGGGATCAACGAACCAAGGCCGGAGCACAGGAACCAAAGCCCGGTCATAGAAACCAAAGCCGGGTCACACAAACGAAAGCCGGGTCATAGAAACCAAAGCCGAATCACAGAAACCAAATCCGGGACACAAAAACCAAAGCCGGGTCAACGAACCAAAGCCAGAGCACAGAAACCAAAGCCGGGTCACAGAAAACAAAGCCGGGTCACAGAAACCAAAGCCGAATCACAGAAACCAAACCCGGGTCACATAAACCAAAGCCGGGTCAACGAACCAAAGCCAAAGCACAGAAATCAAAGCCCGGTCATAGAAACCAAACCGGGTCACATAAACCAAAGCCGGGTCACAGAATCCAAAGCCGGATCACAGAAACATAAGCCGGGTCACAGCAACCAAAGCCAGGTCACAGAACCAAAGCCTGGACACAGAAACCAAAGCCAGGTCACAGAAACCAAAGCGGGGTCATAGAAACCAAAGCCGGGTCATAGAAACCAAAGCCAGGTCACAGAAACCAAAGCCGGGTCCCAGAAACCAAAGCCGGGTCACAAGAACCAAAGCCGGGTCACAAAACCAAAGCTGGGTCATAGAAACCAAAGCCGGGTCACAGACACCAAAGCCGGATCACAGAAACCGAAGCCTGATCACAGTAACCAAAGCTGGGTCACAGTAACCAAAGCCCGGTCACAGCAACCAAAGCCGGGTCACAGAAATCAAAGCCGAGTCAAAGAAACAAAAGCCGGGTCACACAACCCAAAGCCAGGTCACAGAAACCAAAGCCGGGTGACAGAAACCAAAGCCGGATCACAAAAACCAAAGCAGGGTCACAGGGACCAAAGCCGGGTCACAGACACCAAAGCCGGATCACAGAAACCGAAGCCTGATCACAGTAACCAAAGCTGGGTCACAGTAACCAAAGCCCGGTCACAGCAACCAAAGCCGGGTCACAGAAATCAAAGCCGAGTCAAAGAAACAAAAGCCGGGTCACACAACCCAAAGCCAGGTCACAGAAACCAAAGCCGGGTGACAGAAACCAAAGCCGGATCACAAAAACCAAAGCAGGGTCACAGGGACCAAAGCCGGGTCACAGACACCAAAGCCGGATCACAGAAACCGAAGCCTGATCACAGTAACCAAAGCTGGGTCACAGTAACCAAAGCCCGGTCACAGCAACCAAAGCCGGGTCACAGAAATCAAAGCCGAGTCAAAGAAACAAAAGCCGGGTCACACAACCCAAAGCCAGGTCACAGAAACCAAAGCCGGGTGACAGAAACCAAAGCCGGATCACAAAAACCAAAGCAGGGTCACAGGGACCAAAGCCGGGTCACAGACACCAAAGCCGGATCACAGAAACCGAAGCCTGATCACAGTAACCAAAGCTGGGTCACAGTAACCAAAGCCCGGTCACAGCAACCAAAGCCGGGTCACAGAAATCAAAGCCGAGTCAAAGAAACAAAAGCCGGGTCACACAACCCAAAGCCAGGTCACAGAAACCAAAGCCGGGTGACAGAAACCAAAGCCGGATCACAAAAACCAAAGCAGGGTCACAGGGACCAAAGCCGGGTCACAGACACCAAAGCCGGATCACAGAAACCGAAGCCTGATCACAGTAACCAAAGCTGGGTCACAGTAACCAAAGCCCGGTCACAGCAACCAAAGCCGGGTCACAGAAATCAAAGCCGAGTCAAAGAAACAAAAGCCGGGTCACACAACCCAAAGCCAGGTCACAGAAACCAAAGCCGGGTGACAGAAACCAAAGCCGGATCACAAAAACCAAAGCAGGGTCACAGGGACCAAAGCCGGGTCACAGACACCAAAGCCGGATCACAGAAACCGAAGCCTGATCACAGTAACCAAAGCTGGGTCACAGTAACCAAAGCCCGGTCACAGCAACCAAAGCCGGGTCACAGAAATCAAAGCCGAGTCAAAGAAACAAAAGCCGGGTCACACAACCCAAAGCCAGGTCACAGAAACCAAAGCCGGGTGACAGAAACCAAAGCCGGATCACAAAAACCAAAGCAGGGTCACAGGGACCAAAGCCGGGTCACAGACACCAAAGCCGGATCACAGAAACCGAAGCCTGATCACAGTAACCAAAGCTGGGTCACAGTAACCAAAGCCCGGTCACAGCAACCAAAGCCGGGTCACAGAAATCAAAGCCGAGTCAAAGAAACAAAAGCCGGGTCACACAACCCAAAGCCAGGTCACAGAAACCAAAGCCGGGTGACAGAAACCAAAGCCGGATCACAAAAACCAAAGCAGGGTCACAGGGACCAAAGCCGGGTCACAGACACCAAAGCCGGATCACAGAAACCGAAGCCTGATCACAGTAACCAAAGCTGGGTCACAGTAACCAAAGCCCGGTCACAGCAACCAAAGCCGGGTCACAGAAATCAAAGCCGAGTCAAAGAAACAAAAGCCGGGTCACACAACCCAAAGCCAGGTCACAGAAACCAAAGCCGGGTGACAGAAACCAAAGCCGGATCACAAAAACCAAAGCAGGGTCACAGGGACCAAAGCCGGGTCACAGACACCAAAGCCGGATCACAGAAACCGAAGCCTGATCACAGTAACCAAAGCTGGGTCACAGTAACCAAAGCCCGGTCACAGCAACCAAAGCCGGGTCACAGAAATCAAAGCCGAGTCAAAGAAACAAAAGCCGGGTCACACAACCCAAAGCCAGGTCACAGAAACCAAAGCCGGGTGACAGAAACCAAAGCCGGATCACAAAAACCAAAGCAGGGTCACAGGGACCAAAGCCGGGTCACAGACACCAAAGCCGGATCACAGAAACCGAAGCCTGATCACAGTAACCAAAGCTGGGTCACAGTAACCAAAGCCCGGTCACAGCAACCAAAGCCGGGTCACAGAAATCAAAGCCGAGTCAAAGAAACAAAAGCCGGGTCACACAACCCAAAGCCAGGTCACAGAAACCAAAGCCGGGTGACAGAAACCAAAGCCGGATCACAAAAACCAAAGCAGGGTCACAGGGACCAAAGCCGGGTCACAGACACCAAAGCCGGATCACAGAAACCGAAGCCTGATCACAGTAACCAAAGCTGGGTCACAGTAACCAAAGCCCGGTCACAGCAACCAAAGCCGGGTCACAGAAATCAAAGCCGAGTCAAAGAAACAAAAGCCGGGTCACACAACCCAAAGCCAGGTCACAGAAACCAAAGCCGGGTGACAGAAACCAAAGCCGGATCACAAAAACCAAAGCAGGGTCACAGGGACCAAAGCCGGGTCACAGACACCAAAGCCGGATCACAGAAACCGAAGCCTGATCACAGTAACCAAAGCTGGGTCACAGTAACCAAAGCCCGGTCACAGCAACCAAAGCCGGGTCACAGAAATCAAAGCCGAGTCAAAGAAACAAAAGCCGGGTCACACAACCCAAAGCCAGGTCACAGAAACCAAAGCCGGGTGACAGAAACCAAAGCCGGATCACAAAAACCAAAGCAGGGTCACAGGGACCAAAGCCGGGTCACAGACACCAAAGCCGGATCACAGAAACCGAAGCCTGATCACAGTAACCAAAGCTGGGTCACAGTAACCAAAGCCCGGTCACAGCAACCAAAGCCGGGTCACAGAATCCAAAGCCGGATCACAGAAACCAACTTTGGGTCACAGAAACCAGAGCCGGGTCACTGAAACCAGAGCCGGGTCACAGAAACCAGAGCTAGGTCACAGAGACCAAAGCCGGGTCACATAAACATCAGCCAAGTCACAGAAACCAAAGCCGGGTCACAGAAACCAACGCCGGGTCACAGAAATCACATTCAGGTTACAGAAACCAAAGCCGGATCACAAAAACCAAAGCAGGGTCACAGGGACCAAAGCCGGGTCACAGACACCAAAGCCGGATCACACAAACCAAAGCTGAGTCACAGAAACCAAAGCCGGATCACACAAACCAAAGCCGGGTCACAGAAACCAAAGCCGGATCACATAAACCAGAGCCGGGTTACACAAACCAAAGCCGGGTCACAGAAACCAAAGCCTGGCCACAAAAACGAAAGCTGGGTCATAGAAACTAAAGCTGGATCATAGAAACCGAAGCCGGATCACAGTAACCAAAGCTGGGTCAAAGTAACCAAAGCCGGGTCAAAAGAACCAAAGCCGTGTCAAAAAAACCAAAGCCGGGTCACAAACATCAAAGCCGGGTCACATAAACCAAAGCCGGGTCGCAAAAACATAAGCCAGGTCACAGCAACCAAAGCCAGGTCACAGAACCAAAGCCGGGTGACTGAAACCAAAGTTAGGTCACACAAACCAAAGCGGGGTCAGAGAAACCAAAGCCGGGTAACAGAAACCAAAGCCAGGTCACAGAAACCAAAGCCGGGTCCCAAAAACCAGAGCCGGGTCACAAAAATCAAAGCCGGGTCACAACATTAAAACCGGGTCATAGAAGCCAAAGCCGGGTCACAGAAACCAAAGACGGGTCACAGAAACCAAAGCCGGGTCACAGAAACCAAAGCCGGGTCATAGAAACCAAAGCCGGGTCACAGAAACCAAAGACGGGTCACAGAAACCAAAGCCGGGTCACAGAAACCAAAGCCGGGTCATAGAAACCAAAGCCGGGTCACATCAACCAAAGCCGGGTCACAGAAATCAAAACCGGGTCACACAAACGAGAGTCGGGTCACAGAAACTAAAGCCGGTCACAGAAACCAAAGCCGGGTCAAGGAAACTAAAGCCGGGTCACAGAAACCAAAGCTGGGTCATAGAAACCAAAGCCGGGTCACATAAACCAAAGTCGGGTTACAGAAACCAAAGCTTGGTCACAGAACCCAAAGCCGGGTCACAGAAAGAAAAGCCGGGTCACAGAAACCAAAGCGGTGTTACAGAAACCAAAGTCGGATGACAAAAACCAAAGCCGGACACAGAAACCAAAGCTAGGTCACAAAACCCAAAGCCAGGTCACAGAAACCAAAGCCGGGTCACAAAAAACCAAAGCCAGGTAACAGAAACCAAAGCCGGATCACAGAAACCAGAACCAGGTCACAAAAACCAAAGCCATGTCACAGAAACCAAAGCCAAGTCACAGAAACCAAAGCCGAGTCACAGTATCCAGAGCCGGGTCACAGCAAACCAAAGCCAGGTCACGGAAATCAAAGCCGGGTCACAGAAACCACAGACGGGTCAGAGAAACCAAAGCCGGGTCACAGAATCCAAAGCCGGGTCACTGAAACCAAAGCCGGGTCACNACAGAAACCAAAGCCGGATCACAGAAACCAGAACCAGGTCACAAAAACCAAAGCCATGTCACAGAAACCAAAGCCAAGTCACAGAAACCAAAGCCGAGTTACAGAATCCAGAGCCGGGTCACACCAAACCAAAGCCAGTCACAAAAACCAAAACCGGTTCACAGAAACCAAAGCCGGGTCAGAGAAACCAAAGCCGGGTCGCAGAATCCAAAGCCGGGTCATTGAAACCAAAGCTGGGTCACATAAACTAAAGCCGCGTCATAGAAACTAAAAGCCGGGTCTTAGAATCCAAACCTGGATCATAGAAACCAAAGCCAAATCACAGAAACCCAAGCCGGGTCACAGAAACCAAAGCCAGTCCACAGAATCCAAAGCCGGATCACAGAAACCAAAGCCGGGTCACAGAAACCAAAGCCAGGCCACAGATACCAAAGCCGGGTCACATAAACCAAAGCTTAGTCACAGACACCAAAGCCGGTTCACATAAACAAAAGCCGGGTCACAGAACCCAAAGCCGGGTCACAGAAACCAAAACCGGGTCACAAAAACCAAAGTTGAGTCACAAAAACCAAAGCCGGATCACATAAACCAAAGCCGGATTACAGAAACCAAAGCCAGGTCACAGAAACCAAAGTCGGGTCATTGAAACAAAAGCCAGGTCACAGAAACCAAAGCCGGGTCACAGAAACCAAAGCCGGGTCACAGAAACCAAAGCCGGGTCACAGAAACAAAAACCGAGTCACAGAAAACAAAGCCGGGTCACAGAAACCAAAGCCTGGCCACACAAAAAAAAGGCGGGTCACAGAAACCAAAGCCTGGCCACACAAAAAAAAGGCGGGTCACAGAAACCAAAGCCTGGCCACACAAAAAAAAGGCGGGTCACAGAAACCAAAGCCTGGCCACACAAAAAAAAGGCGGGTCACAGAAACCAAAGCCTGGCCACACAAAAAAAAGGCGGGTCACAGAAACCAAAGCCTGGCCACACAAAAAAAAGGCGGGTCACAGAAACCAAAGCCTGGCCACACAAAAAAAAGGCGGGTCACAGAAACCAAAGCCTGGCCACACAAAAAAAAGGCGGGTCACAGAAACCAAAGCCTGGCCACACAAAAAAAAGGCGGGTCACAGAAACCAAAGCCTGGCCACACAAAAAAAAGGCGGGTCACAGAAACCAAAGCCTGGCCACACAAAAAAAAGGCGGGTCACAGAAACCAAAGCCTGGCCACACAAAAAAAAGGCGGGTCACAGAAACCAAAGCCTGGCCACACAAAAAAAAGGCGGGTCACAGAAACCAAAGCCTGGCCACACAAAAAAAAGGCGGGTCACAGAAACCAAAGCCTGGCCACACAAAAAAAAGGCGGGTCACAGAAACCAAAGCCTGGCCACACAAAAAAAAGGCGGGTCACAGAAACCAAAGCCTGGCCACACAAAAAAAAGGCGGGTCACAGAAACCAAAGCCTGGCCACACAAAAAAAAGGCGGGTCACAGAAACCAAAGCCTGGCCACACAAAAAAAAGGCGGGTCACAGAAACCAAAGCCTGGCCACACAAAAAAAAGGCGGGTCACAGAAACCAAAGCCTGGCCACACAAAAAAAAGGCGGGTCACAGAAACCAAAGCCTGGCCACACAAAAAAAAGGCGGGTCACAGAAACCAAAGCCTGGCCACACAAAAAAAAGGCGGGTCACAGAAACCAAAGCCTGGCCACACAAAAAAAAGGCGGGTCACAGAAACCAAAGCCTGGCCACACAAAAAAAAGGCGGGTCACAGAAACCAAAGCCTGGCCACACAAAAAAAAGGCGGGTCACAGAAACCAAAGCCTGGCCACACAAAAAAAAGGCGGGTCACAGAAACCAAAGCCTGGCCACACAAAAAAAAGGCGGGTCACAGAAACCAAAGCCTGGCCACACAAAAAAAAGGCGGGTCACAGAAACCAAAGCCTGGCCACACAAAAAAAAGGCGGGTCACAGAAACCAAAGCCTGGCCACACAAAAAAAAGGCGGGTCACAGAAACCAAAGCCTGGCCACACAAAAAAAAGGCGGGTCACAGAAACCAAAGCCTGGCCACACAAAAAAAAGGCGGGTCACAGAAACCAAAGCCTGGCCACACAAAAAAAAGGCGGGTCACAGAAACCAAAGCCTGGCCACACAAAAAAAAGGCGGGTCACAGAAACCAAAGCCTGGCCACACAAAAAAAAGGCGGGTCACAGAAACCAAAGCCTGGCCACACAAAAAAAAGGCGGGTCACAGAAACCAAAGCCTGGCCACACAAAAAAAAGGCGGGTCACAGAAACCAAAGTCAAGTCACAGAAACCAAAGCCGGGTCACAAAAACCAAAGCCGGGTCACTGAAACCAAAGCCGGGTCACAGAAACCAAAGCTGGATCACAGAAACCAAAGATGGGTCACAGAAACCAAAGCCGGATCACTGAAACCAAAGCCGGGTCACAGAAACCAAAGCCGGGTCAACAAACCAAAGCCGGAGCCCAGAAACCAAAGCCCGGTCATAGAAACCAAAGCTGGGTTGTCAGAAGAATACAGGGAGCAAAGACGGCCGAAGTAGAAGCGAGCAGAAGCAATGGGGCAGAAGGGAGTGACGCAGAGCAGAGTGGTGCATGCATACCCAAGGACTTAGTCGCAGAGCCCCGAGAGGACACGAGGAACTGGAGTTCCAAGGTAGACAGACTGCAGAGGAGAGAACGTGAGAGCGAAGCGAGGGAGGTGACGGAAGTGAAAGGTTGAGGGTGGAAAAGCGAAGAGCTGTGAGGAGACAGTGGAGGGCGAAGGCAATCGAAGTGAGAGGCGAGCAGGGCGAGGACACGGCGGCGAAGCCGCGGAACCAAGAGGGAACAGGATGAGCAGAACTGTTCTGGTTAAGTTGCAAGGGAATGAACGTCCTCGATATATACAACAGAACAGGGATAAAACGGCTTCTTTCCGCTAGCCAGACGCGAGTGACTGTTTTATCACTTTATTAGGGGATCACTTGACGTGTCGGTTCAAACGGTCGGGAGACCGAGGAGCCGTTGAGTCAAGGTGGTTCCGTTGAGAGTTGAACGTTCTCGAGACTCGGATTTACCGAGAGGTGGGAGGAGTGAGTCTGGTTCTCGATATATTTCTAACACTCCCCCTGAACCAGACTCATCATGAATTTCTTACTCGTTGGGATCCTCATCATCCGAGGAGACAACTGGAGAAATTTCTGGTCGTATTCTTGGAGGAGGAGGCCGTGGGAGTCGGCGAGGTCTGGGAGCAGAGGCTGGGATTTCAGGGGGTATCAATCCGATTGGCCGAGCAGCTTGTATTGTTGCGTCATTCAGTGGTCTCGGCCGCCCTTGAGCGCATTGCAATCCTATGTCACGTAGAATCCTCCAAAGAGAGTATCTGTGCGAATGAATGATGCAATGGAACACCTTGTCGGTGATGATGTAGAGAAGGGCTCGTATCTATTGCGTAACATAGAAATAATCGTCCCAATATGCTCGATCAGGGCGATGAACGAAGGGAGAGTCTTGCCGTGGGTATTCTCGTTCATTGCCGATGAGGGAGAGGTAGGAGAATCCTCGTACCATGATGGTGGCAATCGTTGAGCCTAGAGCATCATGCCAGATGCTGAAGTTGGAGGTGTCATCATCATTGAAGTAGACGAGTGGGAGTCGTTGTGCAAGGACCATGGTAGGCCACCAGGCAGCATGGTTTGGAGAAGCGGGTGGACTGAACATGGTCGTTCTGGCTGAAACGTGAGGAGGTCTGAGACGGGGAGGAAGGCTGGAGGAGGAAGACGGGGGCTGCAGCTGAGGAGTGAAGGAGAGGGGGACAATGATTGATGAGGCTTCTGATGTGATGGAAGGGATATGAGGAGGATGTATTGGTGTAGAAGTGCTCCCTCGTGAAATAAGGGTTTTCGGTGTGAGCGCAGGCCATTTGCGAAGTGGGCGATGGAATCGGACAGAGCCGTGTGCTGAGCGGAAAATGATGAGTGGAGGAAACCGGAGGAGCGACCGATGGTGAAGTGGGCGCACGGATGAAACCTCGTGCGCGGTGGAAGTTTTGGCGTGGGCGCAGATCGTCGCATAATGGGCGATGTGACCGAGCGGATCCTTATGCTGAGCAAATGATACTGAAGCGAAGAGGAGGCGGGGACGGCTGATGAAGGAGTGGGTGCAGGGGCGAAACCACGTGCACTGCGAGGTAGAGGAGTAGAGTGCGGCAAGGGGAAGGCAGTAGCCAACGCGCCATGAGAGATCTGCTTCCGGCGTGGGTGCAGGCTGCTGCGAAGCGAGCAGCTAGCCCATGCAGGTCCTTGTGCTGGTCACAGATACGGATGCTGAGGAGGCGGAGGTTGATGAAATAGGAGTGGGAGCAGGGGCCAAACCACGAGCGCAGCGGAAGATTTCGGCGTGGGCACAGGTCGTCGTGAAACAGGCGATGCGCCCGGGCGGATCCATGTGCCGAGCTGGAGCTGAAGCAGAGGAATCGATGATGGCGATGATGGTGGATGGATGAGTGGGCGCAGGGGCGGAACCACGTGCGCTGATGATGAGAGCTGATGATGAAGACTGATGAGAAGGCGGTGTGGATGATGCTGAGGGCGGCTCAACGAAGACTGATGAGGTGGAGGGCTGACGATAGGAGATGAAGGTGATGATGATGCAAGGATGAGAGAGGAGAAAGCTGGTGAAGATGAGGAGTGCGTCATGGAGGTGGAGGATGAAGAGCGCGGGAGGCAGAGGATGGCAGCGCAGAGGGAAGCGCGGGTGAGACAACCGAGTATTCCGCTGAGCAGGAGAGTGACAGCTTGTTTCCCAGTTGGCCCGAGACCGACGGGCAGGAAGACTGGCGGTGTCCGATGTCCTGGCAGCGAGAGGACGGTAGTTGCAGAAGAAGAAGTTGCACAACAGGTGGAAGCACTAGTCCGCTGATGTCAGGGGAGTGACGTCTTGTTCCCCAGTTGGCTCGCAACAGGAGCATGAAGACTGGTGGTGTCCAATATCCTGACGGTGGCAGTTACACTGCTGCTGCTAACGGGGCGAGAAGGCGGTGTGAGGATGCGGCGCGGCATAGTAGATGTGAGGAGACTGATGCCGATGAAGCAGGAGAAACTGATAAGGTTGATGAGGAGAGAGGAGGAGGGCGGAGGTGCTTGTGAGGTTGCGAAGATGAGGAGAAGCGGAGGGTTTGCGGCAAGAAGCTTCTAGGAAGATGACAGTAGACGGTGACTCAAAGTGTTTGTGCAGCTATTGAGGACAGCAGGTTACCACGAGTTGGCCACGGGTGCGGAAATGGGCACAGGGCTTTCTCAGGATGATATAGCATTTCTTTAGCGTGGGAACTTCTCCAAGCAAAGCTGCTGATGTCAGCCACTGACGAAGCGGAGAGGTGCAAGACGACGGCAGCGACGGCTGAAGAACGCGAAGGAGAGATGGCGGTGAAGCGATTACTTGGTCACGGGGTACTAGGTGATGTCGCATGATGCTCTCATACCATGTCAGAATAATGCAGTCAGCAAAGACGACCGAAGTAGAAGCGAGCAGAAGCAATGGGGCAGACGGGAGTGACGCAGAACAGAGTGGTGCATGCGGACCCAAGGAGTTAGTCGTTGAGTCCCAAGAGGATACGAGGCACTGGAGTTCCAAGGTAGACAGACTGTAGAGGAGAGAACGTGAGAGCGAAGCGAGGGAGGTGACGGAAGCGAAAGGTTGAGGATGGCGAAGCAAAGAGCTGTGAGGAGACAGTGGAGGGCGAAGGCAATTGAAGTGAGAGGCGAGCAGGGCGAGGACACGGCGACGAAGCCGCGGAACCAAGAGGGCACAGGATGAGCAGACCTGTTCTGGTTAAGTTGCGAGGGAATGAACGTCCTCGATATATACAATATAACAGGGGTAAAACGGCTTCTTTCTGCTAGCCGGACGCGAGTGACTGTTTTATCACTTTATTAGGGAATCACTTGACATGTCGGTTCAAACGGTCGGGAGACCGAGGAGCCGTTGAGTCAAGGTGGTTCCGTTGAGAGTTGAACCTTCTTGAGACTCGGATTTACCGAAAGGTGGGAGGAGTGTGTCTGGTTCTCGGTGTATTTCTAACACGGGTCACGGAAACCAAAGCCGGGTCATAGAATCCAAAGCCGGATCACAGAAACCAAAGCCGGGTCATAGCAACCAAAGCCTGGTCACAGAACCAAAGCCGGGTCACCGAAACCAAAGTTAGGTCACAGAAACCAAAGCAGGGTCACACAAACCAAGCCGGGTCAGAGTAACCAAAGCCGGCTCACAGAAACAAAAGGCAGGTCAAAGAAACCAAAGCCCAGTCACAGAAACCAAAGTCGGGTCACACAAACCAGAGCCGGGTCACAGAAACCAAAGCCAGGTCACAGAAACCAAAGCCGGGTCACAAAAACCAAAGCTGGGTCACACTAACCAAAGCCGGGTCACATGAACCAAAACCCGGTCACAAAAACCGTAGCCAGGTCACAGCAACCAAATCCAGGTCACGGAAACCAAAGCCGGGTCACAGAAACCAAAACTGGGTCACAGCAACCAAAGCCGGGACATATAAACCAAAGCCGAGTCACAGAAACCAAAGCCCGGTCACAGAAACCAAAGCCGGGTCACAGAAATCAAAGCTGGGTCACAGACACCAACGCCGGGTCACAAGAACCAAAGCCGGGTCACAGAAACCAAAGACGGGTCACAAAAACCAAAGCCGGGTCACAGAAACCAAAGCCGGGTCACAGAAACCAAAACTGGGTCACAGCAACCAAAGCCGGGACATATAAACCAAAGCCGAGTCACAGAAACCAAAGCCCGGTCACAGAAACCAAAGCCGGGTCACAGAAATCAAAGCTGGGTCACAGACACCAACGCCGGGTCACAAGAACCAAAGCCGGGTCACAGAAACCAAAGCCGGGGCACAGAAACCAAAGCCGGGTCACAGAAACCAAAACTGGGTCACAGCAACCAAAGCCGGGACATATAAACCAAAGCCGAGTCACAGAAACCAAAGCCCGGTCACAGAAACCAAAGCCGGGTCACAGAAATCAAAGCTGGGTCACAGACACCAACGCCGGGTCACAAGAACCAAAGCCGGGTCACAGAAACCAAAGCCGGGGCACAGAAACCAAAGCCGGGTCACAGAAACCAAAACTGGGTCACAGCAACCAAAGCCGGGACATATAAACCAAAGCCGAGTCACAGAAACCAAAGCCCGGTCACAGAAACCAAAGCCGGGTCACAGAAATCAAAGCTGGGTCACAGACACCAACGCCGGGTCACAAGAACCAAAGCCGGGTCACAGAAACCAAAGCCGGGGCACAGAAACCAAAGCCGGGTCACAGAAACCAAAACTGGGTCACAGCAACCAAAGCCGGGACATATAAACCAAAGCCGAGTCACAGAAACCAAAGCCCGGTCACAGAAACCAAAGCCGGGTCACAGAAATCAAAGCTGGGTCACAGACACCAACGCCGGGTCACAAGAACCAAAGCCGGGTCACAGAAACCAAAGCCGGGGCACAGAAACCAAAGCCGGGTCACAGAAACCAAAACTGGGTCACAGCAACCAAAGCCGGGACATATAAACCAAAGCCGAGTCACAGAAACCAAAGCCCGGTCACAGAAACCAAAGCCGGGTCACAGAAATCAAAGCTGGGTCACAGACACCAACGCCGGGTCACAAGAACCAAAGCCGGGTCACAGAAACCAAAGCCGGGGCACAGAAACCAAAGCCGGGTCACAGAAACCAAAACTGGGTCACAGCAACCAAAGCCGGGACATATAAACCAAAGCCGAGTCACAGAAACCAAAGCCCGGTCACAGAAACCAAAGCCGGGTCACAGAAATCAAAGCTGGGTCACAGACACCAACGCCGGGTCACAAGAACCAAAGCCGGGTCACAGAAACCAAAGCCGGGGCACAGAAACCAAAGCCGGGTCACAGAAACCAAAACCGGGTCAAAGAAACCAAAGCCGGGTCACATAAACCAAAGCCAGATTACAGAATTCAAAGCCGGGTCACAGAAACCATAGCCGGATCACAGAAACCAAAGCTGGGTCATAGAGGGTCCAAAGCCAGTTCATAGAAACCAAAGACGAGTCACATAAACCAAAGCCGGGTCACAGAAACCAAAGCCGAGTCACAGAAACCAAAGCTGGATTACACAAATCAAAGCCGGGTCATAGAAAGCAAGGCCGGGTCACAGAAACCAAAGCCGGGTCACATAAACCAAAGCCAGGTCACATAAACCAAAGCTGGTCACAGAAACCAAAGCCGGGTCGCAAAAAACAAAGCGGGGTCATAGAAACCAACGCCGGATCACAGAAACGAAAGCCGGGTCACAGAAACCAATGCCTGGTCAGAGAAACCAAAGCCGGGTCACAGAAACCAAAGTCGGGTCACACAAACCAAAGCTGGGTCACATAAACCAAAGCCGGATCATAAAACCCATTGCCGGGTCACACAAACCAAAGCCGGGTCACAGAAACCAAAGCCTGGCCACAAAAACCAAAGCCGGGTCACATAAACCAAAGCCGGATCACAGACACCGAAGCCGGAACACAGTAACCAAAGCAGGGTCACAGTAACCAAAGCCGGGTCACAGAAACCAAAGCCTTGTCATAAAAACCAAAGCCGGGTCACAGATATCAAAGCCGGGTCACAGAAACCAAAGCCGGGTCACAGAAACCAAACCCGGGTCATTGGAACCAAAGCTGGGTCACAGAAACCAAAGCTGGGTCACTGAAAAAAAGCCGGGTCATAGAAAGAAAAGCTGGGTTAGAGAAACCAAAGCCGGGTCACAGGAACCAAAGCCGGGTCACAGCAACCAAAGCCGGGTCACAGAAACCAAAGCTGGATCACAGAAACAAAAGCTGAGTCACGGAAAAGAAAGCTGGGTCAAAGAAAGCAAAGCCGGGTCACACAAACCAAAGCCGGGTCACAGAAACCAAAGCCAGGTCAGAGAAACAAAAGCCGGGTCACAGAAACCAAAGCTGGTCACAGAAACCAAAGCCGCGTCACAGAAACCCAATTCAGGTCACAGAAACCAAAGCCGGGTCACAGAAACCAAAGCCAAATCACATAAACCAAACCCGGGTCACAGAAACCAAAGCCGGGTAATAGAAACCAAAGGCGGGTCACAGAAACCAAAGCCGGGTCACAGAAACCAAAGCCGGGTCACAGAATCCAAAGCCGGATCACAGAAACATAAGCCGGGTCAAAGCAACCAAAGCCAGGTCACAGAACCAAAGCCGTGTAACAGAAACCAAAGCTAGGTCACAAAAACCAAAGCGCGGTCACAGAAACCAAAGCCGGGTCACACAAACCAAAGCCGGGTCACAGAAACCAAAGCCGGGTCCCAGAAACCAACGCAGGGTCATTAAAACCAAAGGCGGGTCACAAAACCAAAGCCGGGTCATAGAAACCAAAGCTGGGTCACAAAAACCAAACCCGGGTCACAGAAACCAAAGCCGGGTCCCAGAAACCAACGCAGGGTCATTAAAACCAAAGGCGGGTCACAAAACCAAAGCCGGGTCATAGAAACCAAAGCTGGGTCACAAAAACCAAACCCGGGTCACAGAAACCAAAGCCGGGTCACAGAAACAAAAGGCGGGGTACGGAAAACAAAGCCGGGTCACAGAAAGCAAAGTCGGGTCACACAAACCAATGCCGGGTCACAGAAACCAAAGCCAGGTCAGAGAAACAAAAGTTGGGTCACAGAAACCAAAGCCGGTCACAGAAACCAAAGCCGGGTCACAGAAACCAATGTCGGGTCACAGAAACCAAAGCCGGGTCACAGAAACCAAAGCCAAGTCACAGAAAGCAAAGCCGGGTCAGAGAAACCAAATCCAGGTCATAGAAACCAAAGCCGGGTCACAGAAACCAAAGCCGGGTCACAGAAACCAAAGCCGGGTCATAGAAACCAAAGCCGGGTCACAGAAACCAAAGCCAAGTCACAGAAAGCAAAGCCGGGTCACAGAAACCAAAGCCGGGTCATAGAAACCAAAGCCAGGTCAGAGAAACGAAAGCCGGGTCACAGAAACCAAAGCCAGGTCACAGAAACCAAAGCAGGGTCACAGAATCCAAAGCCGGGTCACAGAAACCAAAGCCAGGTCATAGAAACCAAAGCGGGGTCACAGAAAGCATAGCCGGGTCACAGAAACCAAAGCCGGGTCACAGAACCAAAGCCGGGTCACAGAGGGTCCAAAGCCGGGTCACAGAAACCAAAGATGAGTCACAGAAACCAAAGCCGGGTCACAGAAACCAATGCCGGGTCACAAAAACCAAAGTCGGGTCACAGAAACCAAAGCTGGGTCACATAAACCAAAGGCGGGTCACAGAAACCAAAGCCGGGTCACAGAAAGCAAAACCAGGTCACAGAAACCAAACTCGGGTCAGAGAAACCAAAGCCGGGTCACAGAAACCAAAGCCAAGTCACAGAAAGCAAAGCCGGGTCACAGAAACCAAAGCCGGGTCATAGAAACCAAAGCCAGGTCAGAGAAACGAAAGCCGGGTCACAGAAACCAAAGCCAGGTCACAGAAACCAAAGCAGGGTCACAGAATCCAAAGCCGGGTCACAGAAACCAAAGCCAGGTCATAGAAACCAAAGCGGGGTCACAGAAAGCATAGCCGGGTCACAGAAACCAAAGCCGGGTCACAGAACCAAAGCCGGGTCACAGAGGGTCCAAAGCCGGGTCACAGAAACCAAAGATGAGTCACAGAAACCAAAGCCGGGTCACAGAAACCAATGCCGGGTCACAAAAACCAAAGTCGGGTCACAGAAACCAAAGCTGGGTCACATAAACCAAAGGCGGGTCACAGAAACCAAAGCCGGGTCACAGAAAGCAAAACCAGGTCACAGAAACCAAACTCGGGTCAGAGAAACCAAAGCCGGGTCACAGAAACCAAAGCCAAGTCACAGAAAGCAAAGCCGGGTCACAGAAACCAAAGCCGGGTCATAGAAACCAAAGCCAGGTCAGAGAAACGAAAGCCGGGTCACAGAAACCAAAGCCAGGTCACAGAAACCAAAGCAGGGTCACAGAATCCAAAGCCGGGTCACAGAAACCAAAGCCAGGTCATAGAAACCAAAGCGGGGTCACAGAAAGCATAGCCGGGTCACAGAAACCAAAGCCGGGTCACAGAACCAAAGCCGGGTCACAGAGGGTCCAAAGCCGGGTCACAGAAACCAAAGATGAGTCACAGAAACCAAAGCCGGGTCACAGAAACCAATGCCGGGTCACAAAAACCAAAGTCGGGTCACAGAAACCAAAGCTGGGTCACATAAACCAAAGGCGGGTCACAGAAACCAAAGCCGGGTCACAGAAAGCAAAACCAGGTCACAGAAACCAAACTCGGGTCAGAGAAACCAAAGCCGGGTCACAGAAACCAAAGCCAAGTCACAGAAAGCAAAGCCGGGTCACAGAAACCAAAGCCGGGTCATAGAAACCAAAGCCAGGTCAGAGAAACGAAAGCCGGGTCACAGAAACCAAAGCCAGGTCACAGAAACCAAAGCAGGGTCACAGAATCCAAAGCCGGGTCACAGAAACCAAAGCCAGGTCATAGAAACCAAAGCGGGGTCACAGAAAGCATAGCCGGGTCACAGAAACCAAAGCCGGGTCACAGAACCAAAGCCGGGTCACAGAGGGTCCAAAGCCGGGTCACAGAAACCAAAGATGAGTCACAGAAACCAAAGCCGGGTCACAGAAACCAATGCCGGGTCACAAAAACCAAAGTCGGGTCACAGAAACCAAAGCTGGGTCACATAAACCAAAGGCGGGTCACAGAAACCAAAGCCGGGTCACAGAAAGCAAAACCAGGTCACAGAAACCAAACTCGGGTCAGAGAAACCAAAGCCGGGTCACAGAAACCAAAGCCAAGTCACAGAAAGCAAAGCCGGGTCACAGAAACCAAAGCCGGGTCATAGAAACCAAAGCCAGGTCAGAGAAACGAAAGCCGGGTCACAGAAACCAAAGCCAGGTCACAGAAACCAAAGCAGGGTCACAGAATCCAAAGCCGGGTCACAGAAACCAAAGCCAGGTCATAGAAACCAAAGCGGGGTCACAGAAAGCATAGCCGGGTCACAGAAACCAAAGCCGGGTCACAGAACCAAAGCCGGGTCACAGAGGGTCCAAAGCCGGGTCACAGAAACCAAAGATGAGTCACAGAAACCAAAGCCGGGTCACAGAAACCAATGCCGGGTCACAAAAACCAAAGTCGGGTCACAGAAACCAAAGCTGGGTCACATAAACCAAAGGCGGGTCACAGAAACCAAAGCCGGGTCACAGAAAGCAAAACCAGGTCACAGAAACCAAACTCGGGTCAGAGAAACCAAAGCCGGGTCACAGAAACCAAAGCCAAGTCACAGAAAGCAAAGCCGGGTCACAGAAACCAAAGCCGGGTCATAGAAACCAAAGCCAGGTCAGAGAAACGAAAGCCGGGTCACAGAAACCAAAGCCAGGTCACAGAAACCAAAGCAGGGTCACAGAATCCAAAGCCGGGTCACAGAAACCAAAGCCAGGTCATAGAAACCAAAGCGGGGTCACAGAAAGCATAGCCGGGTCACAGAAACCAAAGCCGGGTCACAGAACCAAAGCCGGGTCACAGAGGGTCCAAAGCCGGGTCACAGAAACCAAAGATGAGTCACAGAAACCAAAGCCGGGTCACAGAAACCAATGCCGGGTCACAAAAACCAAAGTCGGGTCACAGAAACCAAAGCTGGGTCACATAAACCAAAGGCGGGTCACAGAAACCAAAGCCGGGTCACAGAAAGCAAAACCAGGTCACAGAAACCAAACTCGGGTCAGAGAAACCAAAGCCGGGTCACAGAAACCAAAGCCAAGTCACAGAAAGCAAAGCCGGGTCACAGAAACCAAAGCCGGGTCATAGAAACCAAAGCCAGGTCAGAGAAACGAAAGCCGGGTCACAGAAACCAAAGCCAGGTCACAGAAACCAAAGCAGGGTCACAGAATCCAAAGCCGGGTCACAGAAACCAAAGCCAGGTCATAGAAACCAAAGCGGGGTCACAGAAACCATAGCCGGGTCACCGAAACCAAAGCCGGGGCACAGAAACCAAAGCCGGGTCCCAGAAACCAAAGCCGGGTCACAGAAACAAAAGCTGAGTCACGGAAAACAAAGCCGGGTCACAGAAAGCAAAGTCGGGTCACACAAACCAATGCCGGGTCACAGAAACCAAAGCCAGGTCAGAGAAACAAAAGCCGGGTCACAGAAACCAAAGCCGGTCACAGAAACCAAAGCCGGGTCACAGAAACCAAAGTCGGGTAACAGAAACCAAATCCGGGGCACAAAAATCAAAGCCAAGTCACAGAAAACAAAGTTGGGTCACAGAAACCAAAGCTGGGTCATAGAAACCAAAGCCGGTCACAAAAACCAAAGACGGGTCACAGGAACCAAAGCCGGGTCACAGAAGCCAAAGCCCGGTCACACAAACCAAAACCGGGTCACAAAAACCAGAGCCGGGTCACATAAACTAAAGCCGGGTCACAGAAAGCAAAGCCGGGTCACAGAAACCAAAGCCCGGTCACAGAAACCAAAGCCGGGTCATAGAAACCAAAGCTGGGTCACAGAAACCAAAGCCGGATCACAAAAAGGAAAGCCGGGGCACAGAAACCAAAGCCGGGTCACAGAAACCAAAGCCGGGTCACAGAATCCAAAGCCGGGTCACAGAAACCAAAGCCGGGTCACAGAAACCAAAGCCGGGTCACAGAATCCAAAGCCGGTTAGAGAAACCGAAGCCGGGTCACATAAACAAAAGCCGAGTCACGCAAAACAAAGCCGGGTCACAGAAAGCAAAGCTGGGTCACACAAACCAAAGCCGGGTCACAGAAACCAAAGCCAGGTCAGAGAAATGAAAGCCGGGTCACAGAAACCAAAGCTGGGTCACAGCTACCAAAGCCGGGTCACAAAAATTAAAGTCAGGTCACAGAAACCAAAGCCGGGTCACAGAAACCAAAGCCAAGTCACAGAAACCAAAGCCGAGTCACATAAACCAAACCCGGGCCATAGAAGCCAAAGCTGGATCATAGAGGCCAAAGCCGGGTCACAAAAACCAAAGCCGGGTCACAGAAACCAAAACCGGATCACATAAACCAAAGCCGGGTCACAGAAACCAAAGCCGGGTCAAGGAACCAAAGCCGGAGCACAGAAACCAAAGCCCGGTCATAGAAACCAAAGCCGGGTCACAGAAACCAGAGCCGGGTCACAGAAACCAAAGCCGGGTCTCAGAAACCAAAGCCGGATCACATAC
Organism: Penium margaritaceum; assembly: GCA_023375785.1. NCBI lineage: Eukaryota > Viridiplantae > Streptophyta > Zygnematophyceae > Desmidiales > Peniaceae > Penium > Penium margaritaceum. The sequence continues at coordinate 46,064 of SZWC01008945.1, read as the reverse complement.
ACCAGAGCCGGGTCACAGAAACCAAAGCCGGGTCTCAGAAACCAAAGCCGGATCACATACACCAGAGCCGGGTCACAGAAACCAAAGCCGGGTCTCAGAAACCAAAGCCGGATCACATACACCAGAGCCGGGTCACAGAAACCAAAGCCGGGTCTCAGAAACCAAAGCCGGATCACATACACCAGAGCCGGGTCACAGAAACCAAAGCCGGGTCTCAGAAACCAAAGCCGGATCACATACACCAGAGCCGGGTCACAGAAACCAAAGCCGGGTCTCAGAAACCAAAGCCGGATCACATACACCAGAGCCGGGTCACAGAAACCAAAGCCGGGTCTCAGAAACCAAAGCCGGATCACATACACCAGAGCCGGGTCACAGAAACCAAAGCCGGGTCTCAGAAACCAAAGCCGGATCACATACACCAGAGCCGGGTCACAGAAACCAAAGCCGGGTCTCAGAAACCAAAGCCGGATCACATACACCAGAGCCGGGTCACAGAAACCAAAGCCGGGTCTCAGAAACCAAAGCCGGATCACATACACCAGAGCCGGGTCACAGAAACCAAAGCCGGGTCTCAGAAACCAAAGCCGGATCACATACACCAGAGCCGGGTCACAGAAACCAAAGCCGGGTCTCAGAAACCAAAGCCGGATCACATACACCAGAGCCGGGTCACAGAAACCAAAGCCGGGTCTCAGAAACCAAAGCCGGATCACATACACCAGAGCCGGGTCACAGAAACCAAAGCCGGGTCAACGAACCAAAGCCGGAGCACAGAAACCAAAGCCCGGTCATAGAAACCAAAGCCGGGTTACAGAAACCAAAGCTAGGTCACAGAAACCAAAGCCAGGTCACAGAAACCAAAGCAGGGTCACAGAATCCAAAGCCGGGTCACAGAAACCAAAGCCAAGTCACAGAAACCAAAGCCGAGTCACATAAACCAAACCCGGGCCATAGAAGCCAAAGCTGGATCATAGAGGCCAAAGCCGGGTCACAGAAACCAAAGCCGAGTCACAGAAACCAAAGCCGGGTCAGAGAAACCAAAGCCGGGTCACAGAAACCAAAGCCGGGTCACAGAAACCAAAGCCGGTCACAGAAACCAAAGCCGGTCACAGAAACCAAAGCCAGGTCACAAAAACCAAAGCTGGGTCATGTTCAATTTTACATAAGCAAAATCTTTAGGAATCTTCAGATGAGGTACTCTGATAGTTCAACTCTCTGGTACTGTGCTGAATTCGTTGGTGATGACTTCCCAGTCAAGAATAACCACTTACACACACAGGCACTCTTGCTTTGGCAATGTCACTGACTGTGCGATTCAAGAGTATGAACTGAAGGCACAGGTACACGACTCATCTCATAAGCTTTCCAACGGTACAAAGCTTGTTCAAAATGGGTACACACAGTCAAAGTAATAGAAAATACAAAACTATAGCTATGTATCTGTCTACACTAGCTAGAAGCAAAAAGGTACAAGTGTTGACTCAGTCCGGTCTCCTTGTGTCTTCACAGGATCTTCCGGACACCGCTCGATGATCCCCGATCTTCGACAGACCAAGGTTGGCGGATGCCCAACGCCCTCGGTGCGATCCACGGACAAGATCGTCTGGATCTATGGTAGCTTCTTCATGACCATCGATCTGGCTCGGGCTTTTGGCTAACGATGATGGTCCGACCGCACCTCTTGATAGCGACAGTGCCCATCAATCCAAAACGCCCTCGCAAGATGCCTGACCACAGGATCCACCTTTAGAAAGAGGAATATCTTCAGCGGTTCCTTGGTCCTTGCCATGTCAGCAGCTCGAAGTCAAGAGGAGCTCACGCTCGCACTCTCGCATCGTCTCCCGGACCACACATCCTATTGGTCCAAAACTTGCCGATACATATCACTGGTGGTACAAGTATTCCATCAGTTTATCGGAGCTCCAATGGGATGAGCAGAGGAAGTAGGGCCGCGGATGGATGGATCAGTGGGACGCCTAAAGAGGCCTATCCACAGCCATACCATGCCCCGCCAGAGGGGGGTCGAGAGAGTGATGACGATCTCACTCTCGGCCCTCTTGTTTTTTTGTTGTTGATGTTGTGCCGAGCCCAGTAGAACAGTCGATCAAGATGATCTGACGGTTGTCCTTTTTCCAACATCCCCCCCTTGTCGATCCAGCACTGATGAAGTTGGAGCCAACAAGTGGAAAAAGAAAAGAGACCCCCCCGCGAGGAGATAGGCGCGAGGACGGGGCGACAAAAAGAGGAACAAGGCGAGGCACGGGAATGCACGGCAAAAGAAATCCCCCCCCCGGGCCAACCGAGCCTCGCTGAGAGAAAAAAAAGAAGAGAAGTCCGGAGCAGCAAGATGCAGGGTGTACAGTGGGCCGGTGAGAACTTTTTAGCCCGGGCAACGCCTCGACGGCTGAGAGATAGACCGGTCCCAACAGCACACCCTGCCCGGACTTGGGGGAGTGGGCCCCCTCCCGCGCATCCGGCCCGCGGGGTGAGCTGAACAGGGCGCAGCCCACCCACGGGGGTCTGAGAGAGGAGAGCAAACGAGCTGATTATAGACGGAGAGAAAATGCAGTTTGGAGCGGCGTGGGTCCAGCAGCGAAGCAGGACAAGAGGAGAAGGTGTTGGCGTTATGCAAGGACCGAGGCCTGAGAGGAAGACAAAGCGCAAGGAGAGAGAGAGAGCAGCGGCAGGCAGAAGCAAGAGGGGGTGGAGAAAACGGTCGGACGCAACCTGCGTCCGTGCCAACGCCTCATATGGGGGGCACGGAAGCGGGAAGCGACGACGATTCCACCAAGGACAGTCTCTGTCCATCCCAACGCCTCATCTGGGGGGAACGGAAAGAGAGAGCCAGGAACGAGAGGCAGCGGGGAGGAACCGAGAAGAAAGAAGACAACACCGAGAGGAGTCAGGACGAGGAGAGAAGGTCCATGTGGGCACAGAGATGAGTGTGGCGGTCAGTAGAAAGGGCATTGGGGAGGATGTCAGCAGTTTGGTCGACAGTGGGAAGGTAGTGCATGACGACTTCGCCTTCTGCAACAGCGTCGCGAATGTAGTGGTACTGCCGACGGAAGTGCTTGGTGCGGTCATGAAGAACGGGATCCTCGGAAAGGACGATAGCCCCTTCGTTGTCACGGTGGATGGGCGTAGGCTCGAGTTGATCAAATCCAAGCTCGCTCAGAAGCATACAAAGCCAAACCGCCTCTCTCGTGCATTCGCTCTCAGCAATGTATTCAGCTTCTGTTGAGGAGAGAGCGACCGTGGACTGCTTCTTACTGCGCCAGCTGACGGGTTCACCATTCAGGTGAAAGAAGTACCCTGAGGTGGAGCGGCTGGTGGTGTGATCACCAGAGAGATCAGCATCGCAGAAGCCCTAGATAACATTGTTACCAGAGGTGTAGCGGATAGCCAGAGAAGCAGACCCACGGAGATAGCAAATGCTATGCTTGGCAGCCACGATGTGAGCAGCAGTGGGGCGCTGACAGCCTTGGTTGAGGAGACCAACAGTAAAGGAGAGGTCAGGTCTGGTAGCCACATAAGCGTACATCAGGGAGCCCACCATGCACGGAAAAGTGTCGGCATCTTCCAAGGAGGCCAAAGGTGTGGCTGCCGTGACTGGTTTGGTGAGTCCATAGTCCTTGGAGAGTGGGGTGACTTGAAGAGAGGATGCACCAAGCCCGAACTTGTCAGCCACGCGTTGAGCATAGGTGGCCTGGGTTAGTGTTATGTGACCGTGCAGGATGTCATGAGTGATCTGAATCCCAAGATAGTATGTGAGAGGTCCCATGTCCGTCATCTCAAATCGGCGGGAGAGCTGCTGTTTGAGAGTATCCAGAGTAGAGAGGGACGGTCCAAACAAGATAAGGTCGTCCACGTAGAGGATAACACCGAGAAGGTTAGACCCTCCGCGGAAGTACACTGAGTGGTCAGAGTGCAGGTGTTGGAGACCTTGGACCAGGAAAATTCGTGGATCTTCAGGTTCCATTGTCGTGGAGCTTGCTTTAGCCCATGCAGAGATTTGTTGAGCTTGCAGACATGATCGGGATGCTCTGGGGAGACGAAGCCTTCTAGTTGAATCATGTAGACAACTTATTTGAGATCACCGTTGAGGAAGGCAATTTTGACATCCATTTGATGGATATGCCATTTGTTGCTAGCGGCCAGAGAGAGGATCACCCTGATGGATGAGTACTTGGCCACTGGTGCAAAAGTGTCTTGGTAGTTGACTCCGAGAACTTGGCTGAATCCCCGCGTGACAAGGCGTGCCTTGTGGCGATCATGTGTACCTGCACTAGTCAGCTTGGTCTTGAACACCCACTTAGATGTGACAATGGGTGTGTTGGGTGGTCGAGGAACCAGATCCCATGTATGCTGTTTTTGAAGCTGAGAGAGCTCCTCTTGAGCTGCTTGACGCCATTGGTCTGCATCTGGGCAGCGCATAGAATCTTTGAAGCTGGTGGGGTCCACCACTTGTGTGAGTAGTGCTGTATGGTCAAGGTCGTCGTCTGTCCAAAGCTCGATTGTGGACAGAAAGCCAAGCTGAAGGAATGTCGGCGGTCTGGTGAGTCTGGCTGACCGCCGGAGTCCGGATTGTGGAAGAGTACTGGAGGCATCCTTCTGTGAGGCAGTATAAGCATGACGATGTTCTTCTGGAACCACAGGAGGGAGGACACCAGCGTGGTCATCAGGTGTTGGATCGACAGAGAACTTTTGCAGAGGTGGTGGTGTTGTTTCAATATAGATAGTGAGCGTGACTGCTGGTGGTGTTGTATCTCGTGCTCGGTTGAAGAAGCTCTCGTCAAAGATGGGCTGCCTGCTCCGAATCACGTGTTTAGACTCTGGATCCCAGAGGCAAAAGATGTCCCATGTCTCGTATCCAAGACGGATACAGACTTTGGATCGTGGGTCCAATTTGGAGCGTTCTTCTGGACGCATCCAGGCATGCGCTGTGCACCCGAAGATACGAATATGTCCCAGATAAGGCTTGTTCCCAGTCCATGCTTCATAGGGTGTGGATGCACCTGCAGGCAGCTTAGTTGTGGGGAGGCGATTTGTGATGTACGCTGCGGTATGAAGAGCTTCAGCCCAGAGTGCGGATGAGAGGCCGGCTGTATGAAGCATAGTCCGGTCTCTTTCGAGAAGGGTCTGATTCATCCTATCTGCTTTGCCATTCTGTTGTGGAGTATATGGCACTGCAGTCTGGTGTTGAATACCTCTTTTGTCATAGAAGGCTTTGAGGTTGCGATTGACAAACTCTGTCCCGTTGTCAGTTCAAATCTTCTTGATTGTCAGGCTGGTCTCATTTTCAACCTGTCGAACCCAGGTTTTGATTTCTTCAATAGCGTCAGACTTGAAGCGAAGAATCCGGGTCCAGACCATACGTGTATAGTCATCCAAGATGACAAGAAAATAGTGCTTGTTGGAGAGAGATCCTTCCTTGATGTATCAGAGATCCATATGCACGAGTCCCAGACACTCGTGAGTCCCATTTGACGGTAGTGGGTGAAAAGACGCTCTGTGTTGTTTGCCGGTGATACAGCCTTCACACATTGGCGCTTATCGGTCTTGCAGCAAACTGTCTGGTAGGTCGTGGGCAACTAAAATGCAGCCATTTTGGTTAGAGTATGATAGCTGACATGTGCCAGCCGCTTGTGCCAAAGTTCTGTCGTGGTGGACAGAGTTGTTTTGGCTGATGTAGATGAGGAGGCCACAAACGCAAGTTCTTGTGTTTCGGGGTGTCTTGAGGGTTCGGTGGTGTCAAGGACGGTCAGGTTGCCCATGCGAGTGGCCAATGCTGCCAGTTGAGATGTCTGGTTTTACACCTTGCAATTCTTATCAGTGTCAAACACAACTTTGAAGCCCTTGTTGTTGAGCTTTGTCACCGAGAGAAGGTTGTCAGGCACGTAGAGTACATCATCGAAAGTCCTTATGGCTGACTTTCCGTTGTACTTGATACCGACCTTGACTGTTCCTTGCCCATAGGCAGGGATAGTCCTTCCATCACCAAGGCGAACTTATTGAGATGTCAGAAAGCATCTGAAGTTAATAAACCAGTCCTTTTTGTATGTCATATGCTTCGTGCAACCAGATTCCATGAACCATGCCAGAATGCCGGCGGCCAGAAGAAGGGCGCTCTCGATGGAGCACATAGCCAACTCTTCGGTCACAAATTCTTCTTCTGTCAGGGTGTGATGTGCTTTCTCTTCTGTTATTGAACCATAGATTGGATTCTCTGGCTGTGAGGCCGACATATCTTTGTCAGGTATGACTGGTCCTTCAGATAGAAGATTTAGCTCAAAATTGTCTTCTTCATGTGATGACTCATGTGCTTTGGTAGATTCTGTAAGGAAAGAAGCCATAGTGGACATGTAGGTGGTCAGCATTGCTTGATGGGGTCGGCAAGCTCCATAGTGGTGAGTGAAGTGTGGACGTCGCTCGGGGCAATCCAGGGCAATATGTCCCTTCTGCTTGCATGTCCAGCACACTCAATCAGTCGTTGGAACAAAGCCCCTTGGTGAATGCGGGGTTGGTTGATCTCTGCTGTTGAAATGTGTAAGAGATCCCTGGTTGTCGTTTCCATAAGCTCCAAACTTCTTTGTCCTTTGTCCTTGGTATTTGGTCACAAGACCGGTTTCACCTCCGTTGTCTTTGACATACTGTTCTTCAACCATCATGAGTTATTCGACAGCCTTTTCCAGAGTCAGAGAACATGGTTGACTTCCAAGTGGTGGTGCTGCTGCTACTGGTGCTGCTTCAGCGGCGGCACCAGGTGCCCCACATGCAGCTCTTCCTTGTGCTCCGATTGCTTGCTGTAATGTTGTCCGGAGCTCTACAAGTTGGGCATCAAAGGTCTTCACCTGTTTGTGGAAAGTCTGGAGTCGATTGATAGTATATTTGAATCTGGCAGGTAGTCCATGGAAGAGTGTTAGTACCAAAACGCTTTCAGAGATGACTTCTTCCATCAATGAAATACGGCTGGCCAGATGTTTGAGATGGGACACATGATCTTCCAGGCGTGTTCCCTCTTCCATTTGCTGAGTATAGAACTCTATCAGTAGATTTCTCAACTCAACATTACTCGTCCTTTCATAGCGACTATTCAGAGCCTTCCAGGCTTTCCTTGGACAGTTGGTTGGATTGTTTTCCCTGATGATGAACGTGAGTTGCTCTGTCAGATTCAGCACCAGAATTGAGAATGCCTGATCACAGTGCCTTTTCCAGTTGACTTGTTATTCAGGTGACGCTCATGCAGGTAATGTGTCAGTAGGTGGATCAGAGACAACGCCCCATAGTTCCTTGTTTAGGAATTTCATCTCAATATTGAAAGCAAAGGTATGGTAGCCATCGACGTCAAACAACGCCACTTTGAAATGATCTCCATTGTTGATTGTTGTTCCATGGTTGCATAAATCTGAAGATGCCACCCGCTTTGATACCCAATGTTGGATTTTACATAAGCAGAATCTTTAGGGATCTTCAGATGAGGTACTCTGATAGTTCAACTCTCTGGTATTGTGCTGAATTCGTTGGTGATGACTTCTCAGTCAAGAATAACCACTTACACACACAGGCACTCTTGCCTTGGTAATGTCACTGACTGTGCGATTGAAGAGTATGAACTTAAGGCATAGATACACGAATCGTCTCACAAGATTTCCAATGGTACAAAGCTTGTTCAAAATGGTTACACACAGAAAAAGTAATAGGAAATACAAAATCACAGCTATTTATCTGTGTACACTAGCTAGAAGCAAGAGGTGCAAGTGTTGACTCAGTCCGGTCTCCTTGTGTCTTCACAGGATCTTCCGGACACCGCTCGGTGATCCTCGATCATCGGCAGACCGAGGTTGGCGGATGCCCAGCGTCCTCGGTGCGATCCACGGACAAGATCGTCAAGATTTGCAGTAGCTTCTTCATGACCATCGATCTGGCTCGGGCTTTTGGCTCACGATGATGGTCCGACCGCACCTCTTGATAGCAGCAGTGCCGATTAATCCAAGACGCCGTCGCAAGATGCATGAACACATAATCCACCTTTATAAAGAGGAATATATTCAGCAGTTCCTTGGTCATTGCCACGTCAGTAGCCTCGAAGTCGAGAGGAGCTCACGCTCGCACTCTCGCCTTGTCTCCCGGACGACACATCCTATTGGTCCAAAACTTGCCGATACATATCACTACTGGTACAAGTATTCCGTCAGTTCTCCGGAGCTCCAATGGGCTGAGTATAGGAAGTAGGGTCGCGGATGGATGGATCAGTGGGACGCCTAAAGAGGCCTGCCCACAGCCATACCATGCCCCGCCAAAGGGGGGTCGAGAGAGTGATGACGATCTCACTCTCGGCCCTCCTGTTTTTCTTTTTGGTGATGTTGTGCCAAGCCTAGTAGAACAGTGGATCAAGATGATCTGACGGTTGTCCTTTTTCCAACAGGTCAAAACAACCAAAGCCATGTGACAGAAACCAAAGCCGGACCACAAAAACCAGAACCAGGTCACAAAAACCAAAGCCATGTCACAGACACAAAAGCCAAGTCACAGAAACCAAAGCCGAGTCACAGAATCCAGAGCCGGGTCATAGCACCCAAAGCTAGGTCACAGAGACCAAAGCCGGGTCATATAAACGAAAGCCGGGTCACAGAAACCAAAGCAAGGTCACATAATCCAAAGTCGGGTCATTGAAACCAAAGCCTGGTCACAGAAACCAAGACCGGGTCATAGAAACTAAAAGCCGAGTCTTAGAAACCAAAGCTGGGTCAAAGAAACCAAAGCCAAGTCACAGAAACCAAAGCCGGGTCACATAAACCAAAGCCGTTCCACAGACACCAAAAGCCGGGTCACTGAAACCAACACCGGGTCACACAAACCAAAGCCGGGTCACAGAAACCAAGCCGGGTCACAGAAACCAAAGCCGGGTCACACAAACAAAAGCCGCGTCACAGAAATCAAAGCCGATTCAGAGAAACCAAAGCCGGGTCACAGAAACCAAAGCCGGGTCTTAGAAACAAAAGTCAGGTCACAGAAACCAAAGTCGGATCACAGAAACCAAAGCCAAGTCACAGAAACCAAAGCCGAGTCACAGAAACCAAAGCCGGGTCAAAGAAACCAAAACCGGGTCACAGAAACCAACGGCGGGTCACAAAAACCAAAACCGAGTCACAAAAACCAAAGACGGGTCACAGAAACCAAAACCGGGTCACAGAAACCAAGGCCAGGTCATGGAAACCAAAGCCGGGTCACAGAAACAAAAGCCGGGTCACACAAATCAAAGCCGGGTCACAGAGGGTCCAAAGCCGGGTCACAGAAACCAAAGACGAGTCACAGAAACCAAAGCCGGGTCACAGAAACCAAAACCGGGTCACAGAAACCAAGGCCAGGTCATAGAAACCAAAGCCGGGTCACAGAAACCAAAACCGGGTCACAGAAACCAAGGCCAGGTCATAGAAACCAAAGCCGGGTCACAGAAACCAAAACCGGGTCACAGAAACCAAGGCCAGGTCATAGAAACCAAAGCCGGGTCACAGAAACCAAAACCGGGTCACAGAAACCAAGGCCAGGTCATAGAAACCAAAGCCGGGTCACAGAAACCAAAACCGGGTCACAGAAACCAAGGCCAGGTCATAGAAACCAAAGCCGGGTCACAGAAACCAAAACCGGGTCACAGAAACCAAGGCCAGGTCATAGAAACCAAAGCCGGGTCACAGAAACCAAAACCGGGTCACAGAAACCAAGGCCAGGTCATAGAAACCAAAGCCGGGTCACAGAAACAAAAGCCGGGTCACAGTAACCAAAGCCGGGTCACAGAAACCAAAGCCGGGTCACAGAAACAAAAGCCGAGTCACGGCAAACAAAGCCGGGTCACAGACAGCAAAGCCGGGTCACACAAACAAGAGCCGGGTCACAGGAACCAAAGCCAGGTCAGTGAAACGAAATTCGGGTCACAGAAACCAAAGCCGGGTCACAGAAACCAAAGCCGGGTCACAGAAACCAAATCCGGGTCAGAGAAACCAAAGCCGAATCACAGGAACCAAAGCTGGGTCACAGAAACCAAAACCGGGTCAACGAACCAAAGCCGGAGCACAAACACCAAAGCCCGGTCATAGAAACCAAAGTCGGGTCACAGAAACCGAAGCCGGGCCACAGAATCGAAAGCCGGGTCACAGACACATAAGCCGGGTCACAGCAACCAAAGCCAGGTCACAGAACCAAAGCCGGATCACGGAAACCAAAGCCAGGTCACAGCAACCAAAGCGGGGTCATAGAAACCAAAGTTGGGTCACAGAAACCAAAGCCGGGTCACAAAACCCAAAGCCGGATCCCAGAAACCAAAGCCGGGTCACAAAACCCAAAGCCGG
>SZWC01008945.1:22411-34617 GCA_023375785.1 Penium margaritaceum | reverse complement strand
AAACCAAAGCTGGGTCACAGAAACCAAAGCCGGGCCACGGATACCAAAGCCGGGTCACAGAAACCATAGCCGGGTCACAGACACCAAAGCCGGGTCATAGAAACCAAAGCCGGGTCACAGAAACCAAAGCCGGGTCACAGAAACCAAAGCCGGGTCACAGAAGCCAAGGCCAGGTCATTTAAATAAAAGCCAAGTCACAGAAAATAGAGCCGAGTCCCAGAAACCAAAGCTGGGTTACAGAAACCAAAGCCTAGCCACAAAAACCAAAGACGGGTCACAGAAACCAAAGCCGGGTAACACAAACCGAAGGCGGATCACAGTTACCAAAGTTGGGTCACAGTAACCAAAGCCGGGTCACAGAAAGTAAAGCCGGGTCACAAAAACCAAAGCCGGGTCACATAAATAAAAGACGGGTCACAGAAACCAAAGCCGGGTCACAGCAACCAAAGCCGGGTCACAGAAACCAAAGCTGGGTCACAGAAACAAAAGCCGAGTCACAGAAACCAAAGCCGGGTCACAGCAACCAAAGCCGGGTCACAGAAACCAAAGCTGGGTCACAGAAACAAAAGCCGAGTCACAGAAAGCAAAGCCGGGTTACAGAAAGCAAAGCCGGGTCACACAAACCAAAGCCGGGTCAGAGAAACCAAAGCCAGCTCAGAGAAACAAAAGCTGGGTCACAAAAACCAAAGCCGGGTCACGGAAACCAAAGCAGGGTCACAGAAACCAAAGTCGGGTCACAGAAACCAAAGCCGGGCCACAGAAACCAAAGCCAAGTCACAAAAACCAAAGTCGGGTCACAGAAACCAAAGCCGGTCATAGAAACCAAAGCCGGGTCACACAAACCAAAGCTGGGTCAGAGAAGTTAAAGCCGGGTAACAGAAACCAAAGTCTTGTCACAGAAACCAAAGCCGGGTCTCAGGAACCAAAGCCGGGTCACAAAATCAAAGTCAGGTGACAGAAACCAGAGCCGGATCACAGAAACCAGAACCAGGTTACAAAAACCAAAGCCATGATACAGAAACCAAAGCCAAGTCATAGAAACCAAAGCCAAGTCACGGAATCCAGAGCTGGGTCACATAAAACCAAAGCCAGGTCACAGAAACAAAAGCTGGGTCACATAAACCAAAGCCGGGTCAAAGAAACCAAAGCCGGGTCACAGAATCCAATGCCGGGTCACTGAAACCAAAGCCGGGTCAGAGAAACCAAAGCCGGGTCACAGAAACTAAAAGCCGGGTCTTAGAAACTAAAATCGGGTCACAATAAACTAAAGCCAACTCTCAGAAACCAAGGCCGGGATACAGAAACCAAAGCAGGGTCACGAAAACCAAAGCCGGGCCACAGAAACCAAAACCGGGTCACAGAATCCAAAACCGGGTGACATAAACCAAAGCCGGGTCACATGTACCAAAGCGGGGTCACAAAAACCAAAGCCGTGTCACAGACACCAAAGCCGGGTCACAGAAGTCAAAGCCGGTCATAGAGATCAAAACCGGGTCACAGAAACCAAAGCCCGGTCACAAAAACAAAAGCCGGGTCACAGAAACCTAAGCCGAGTCACAGAAACTAAAGCCGGGTCACAGAAACCAAAGCCGGGTCACACAAACCAAAGCCGGGTCACAGAAACCAAAGCCGGGTCACAGAAACCAAAGCCGGGTCACATAAACCAAAGCCGGGTCACAGAATCCAAAGCCGGATCACAGAAACATAAGCCGGGTCAGAGCAACTAAAGCCAGGTCACAGAACCAAAGCCGGGTCACAGAATCCAAAGCCGGATCACAGAAACATAAGCCGGGTCAGAGCAACTAAAGCCAGGTCACAGAACCAAAGCCGGGTCACAGAATCCAAAGCCGGATCACAGAAACATAAGCCGGGTCAGAGCAACTAAAGCCAGGTCACAGAACCAAAGCCGGGTCACAGAATCCAAAGCCGGATCACAGAAACATAAGCCGGGTCAGAGCAACTAAAGCCAGGTCACAGAACCAAAGCCGGGTCACAGAATCCAAAGCCGGATCACAGAAACATAAGCCGGGTCAGAGCAACTAAAGCCAGGTCACAGAACCAAAGCCGGGTCACAGAATCCAAAGCCGGATCACAGAAACATAAGCCGGGTCAGAGCAACTAAAGCCAGGTCACAGAACCAAAGCCGGGTCACAGAATCCAAAGCCGGATCACAGAAACATAAGCCGGGTCAGAGCAACTAAAGCCAGGTCACAGAACCAAAGCCGGGTCACAGAATCCAAAGCCGGATCACAGAAACATAAGCCGGGTCAGAGCAACTAAAGCCAGGTCACAGAACCAAAGCCGGGTCACAGAATCCAAAGCCGGATCACAGAAACATAAGCCGGGTCAGAGCAACTAAAGCCAGGTCACAGAACCAAAGCCGGGTCACAGAATCCAAAGCCGGATCACAGAAACATAAGCCGGGTCAGAGCAACTAAAGCCAGGTCACAGAACCAAAGCCGGGTCACAGAATCCAAAGCCGGATCACAGAAACATAAGCCGGGTCAGAGCAACTAAAGCCAGGTCACAGAACCAAAGCCGGGTCACAGAATCCAAAGCCGGATCACAGAAACATAAGCCGGGTCAGAGCAACTAAAGCCAGGTCACAGAACCAAAGCCGGGTCACAGAATCCAAAGCCGGATCACAGAAACATAAGCCGGGTCAGAGCAACTAAAGCCAGGTCACAGAACCAAAGCCGGGTCACAGAATCCAAAGCCGGATCACAGAAACATAAGCCGGGTCAGAGCAACTAAAGCCAGGTCACAGAACCAAAGCCGGGTCACAGAATCCAAAGCCGGATCACAGAAACATAAGCCGGGTCAGAGCAACTAAAGCCAGGTCACAGAACCAAAGCCGGGTCACAGAATCCAAAGCCGGATCACAGAAACATAAGCCGGGTCAGAGCAACTAAAGCCAGGTCACAGAACCAAAGCCGGGTCACAGAATCCAAAGCCGGATCACAGAAACATAAGCCGGGTCAGAGCAACTAAAGCCAGGTCACAGAACCAAAGCCGGGTCACAGAATCCAAAGCCGGATCACAGAAACATAAGCCGGGTCAGAGCAACTAAAGCCAGGTCACAGAACCAAAGCCGGGTCACAGAATCCAAAGCCGGATCACAGAAACATAAGCCGGGTCAGAGCAACTAAAGCCAGGTCACAGAACCAAAGCCGGGTCACAGAATCCAAAGCCGGATCACAGAAACATAAGCCGGGTCAGAGCAACTAAAGCCAGGTCACAGAACCAAAGCCGGGTCACAGAATCCAAAGCCGGATCACAGAAACATAAGCCGGGTCAGAGCAACTAAAGCCAGGTCACAGAACCAAAGCCGGGTCACAGAATCCAAAGCCGGATCACAGAAACATAAGCCGGGTCAGAGCAACTAAAGCCAGGTCACAGAACCAAAGCCGGGTCACAGAATCCAAAGCCGGATCACAGAAACATAAGCCGGGTCAGAGCAACTAAAGCCAGGTCACAGAACCAAAGCCGGGTCACAGAATCCAAAGCCGGATCACAGAAACATAAGCCGGGTCAGAGCAACTAAAGCCAGGTCACAGAACCAAAGCCGGGTCACAGAATCCAAAGCCGGATCACAGAAACATAAGCCGGGTCAGAGCAACTAAAGCCAGGTCACAGAACCAAAGCCGGGTCACAGAATCCAAAGCCGGATCACAGAAACATAAGCCGGGTCAGAGCAACTAAAGCCAGGTCACAGAACCAAAGCCGGGTCACAGAATCCAAAGCCGGATCACAGAAACATAAGCCGGGTCAGAGCAACTAAAGCCAGGTCACAGAACCAAAGCCGGGTCACAGAATCCAAAGCCGGATCACAGAAACATAAGCCGGGTCAGAGCAACTAAAGCCAGGTCACAGAACCAAAGCCGGGTCACAGAATCCAAAGCCGGATCACAGAAACATAAGCCGGGTCAGAGCAACTAAAGCCAGGTCACAGAACCAAAGCCGGGTCACAGAATCCAAAGCCGGATCACAGAAACATAAGCCGGGTCAGAGCAACTAAAGCCAGGTCACAGAACCAAAGCCGGGTCACAGAATCCAAAGCCGGATCACAGAAACATAAGCCGGGTCAGAGCAACTAAAGCCAGGTCACAGAACCAAAGCCGGGTCACAGAATCCAAAGCCGGATCACAGAAACATAAGCCGGGTCAGAGCAACTAAAGCCAGGTCACAGAACCAAAGCCGGGTCACAGAATCCAAAGCCGGATCACAGAAACATAAGCCGGGTCAGAGCAACTAAAGCCAGGTCACAGAACCAAAGCCGGGTCACAGAATCCAAAGCCGGATCACAGAAACATAAGCCGGGTCAGAGCAACTAAAGCCAGGTCACAGAACCAAAGCCGGGTCACAGAATCCAAAGCCGGATCACAGAAACATAAGCCGGGTCAGAGCAACTAAAGCCAGGTCACAGAACCAAAGCCGGGGCACAGAAACCAAAGCCAGGTTACAGAAACCAAAGCAGGGTCACAGAAACCAGAGCTGGGTCACATAAACCAAAGCCGGGTCACAGAAACCAAAGCCGGATCCCAGAAACCACAGCCGGGTCAAAAAACCCAAAGCCGGGTCACAAAACCAAAGCCGGGTCATAGAAACCAAAGCCGGGTCACAGAAACCAAAACTGGGTCACAGAAACCAGAGTTGGGTCACAGAAACTAAAGTCGGGTCACGGAAACGAAAGTTAAGTCACGGAAACCAAAGCCGGGTCACACAAACCAAAGCTGGGTCACAAAAACCAAAGCCGGGTCACAGAAACCAAAACCAGGTCACAGAAACCAAAGCTGGGTCACAGTAACCAAAGCCGGGTCACAGAAAGAAAAGCTGGGCCACAACACCAAAGCCGGGTCACAGAAACCAAAGCCGGGTCACAGAAACCAAAGTCGGGTCACAGAAACCAAAGTCGGGTCACAGAAACCAAAGTCGGGTCACAGAAACCAAAGTCGGGTCACAGAAACCAAAGTCGGGTCACAGAAACCAAAGTCGGGTCACAGAAACCAAAGTCGGGTCACAGAAACCAAAGTCGGGTCACAGAAACCAAAGTCGGGTCACAGAAACCAAAGTCGGGTCACAGAAACCAAAGTCGGGTCACAGAAACCAAAGTCGGGTCACAGAAACCAAAGTCGGGTCACAGAAACCAAAGTCGGGTCACAGAAACCAAAGTCGGGTCACAGAAACCAAAGTCGGGTCACAGAAACCAAAGTCGGGTCACAGAAACCAAAGTCGGGTCACAGAAACCAAAGTCGGGTCACAGAAACCAAAGTCGGGTCACAGAAACCAAAGTCGGGTCACAGAAACCAAAGTCGGGTCACAGAAACCAAAGTCGGGTCACAGAAACCAAAGTCGGGTCACAGAAACCAAAGTCGGGTCACAGAAACCAAAGTCGGGTCACAGAAACCAAAGTCGGGTCACAGAAACCAAAGTCGGGTCACAGAAACCAAAGTCGGGTCACAGAAACCAAAGTCGGGTCACAGAAACCAAAGTCGGGTCACAGAAACCAAAGTCGGGTCACAGAAACCAAAGTCGGGTCACAGAAACCAAAGTCGGGTCACAGAAACCAAAGTCGGGTCACAGAAACCAAAGTCGGGTCACAGAAACCAAAGTCGGGTCACAGAAACCAAAGTCGGGTCACAGAAACCAAAGTCGGGTCACAGAAACCAAAGTCGGGTCACAGAAACCAAAGTCGGGTCACAGAAACCAAAGTCGGGTCACAGAAACCAAAGTCGGGTCACAGAAACCAAAGTCGGGTCACAGAAACCAAAGTCGGGTCACAGAAACCAAAGTCGGGTCACAGAAACCAAAGTCGGGTCACAGAAACCAAAGTCGGGTCACAGAAACCAAAGTCGGGTCACAGAAACCAAAGTCGGGTCACAGAAACCAAAGTCGGGTCACAGAAACCAAAGTCGGGTCACAGAAACCAAAGTCGGGTCACAGAAACCAAAGTCGGGTCACAGAAACCAAAGTCGGGTCACAGAAACCAAAGTCGGGTCACAGAAACCAAAGTCGGGTCACAGAAACCAAAGTCGGGTCACAGAAACCAAAGTCGGGTCACAGAAACCAAAGTCGGGTCACAGAAACCAAAGTCGGGTCACAGAAACCAAAGTCGGGTCACAGAAACCAAAGTCGGGTCACAGAAACCAAAGTCGGGTCACAGAAACCAAAGTCGGGTCACAGAAACCAAAGTCGGGTCACAGAAACCAAAGTCGGGTCACAGAAACCAAAGTCGGGTCACAGAAACCAAAGTCGGGTCACAGAAACCAAAGTCGGGTCACAGAAACCAAAGTCGGGTCACAGAAACCAAAGTCGGGTCACAGAAACCAAAGTCGGGTCACAGAAACCAAAGTCGGGTCACAGAAACCAAAGTCGGGTCACAGAAACCAAAGTCGGGTCACAGAAACCAAAGTCGGGTCACAGAAACCAAAGTCGGGTCACAGAAACCAAAGTCGGGTCACAGAAACCAAAGTCGGGTCACAGAAACCAAAGTCGGGTCACAGAAACCAAAGTCGGGTCACAGAAACCAAAGTCGGGTCACAGAAACCAAAGTCGGGTCACAGAAACCAAAGTCGGGTCACAGAAACCAAAGTCGGGTCACAGAAACCAAAGTCGGGTCACAGAAACCAAAGTCGGGTCACAGAAACCAAAGTCGGGTCACAGAAACCAAAGTCGGGTCACAGAAACCAAAGTCGGGTCACAGAAACCAAAGTCGGGTCACAGAAACCAAAGTCGGGTCACAGAAACCAAAGTCGGGTCACAGAAACCAAAGTCGGGTCACAGAAACCAAAGTCGGGTCACAGAAACCAAAGTCGGGTCACAGAAACCAAAGTCGGGTCACAGAAACCAAAGTCGGGTCACAGAAACCAAAGTCGGGTCACAGAAACCAAAGTCGGGTCACAGAAACCAAAGTCGGGTCACAGAAACCAAAGTCGGGTCACAGAAACCAAAGTCGGGTCACAGAAACCAAAGTCGGGTCACAGAAACCAAAGTCGGGTCACAGAAACCAAAGTCGGGTCACAGAAACCAAAGTCGGGTCACAGAAACCAAAGTCGGGTCACAGAAACCAAAGTCGGGTCACAGAAACCAAAGTCGGGTCACAGAAACCAAAGTCGGGTCACAGAAACCAAAGTCGGGTCACAGAAACCAAAGTCGGGTCACAGAAACCAAAGTCGGGTCACAGAAACCAAAGTCGGGTCACAGAAACCAAAGTCGGGTCACAGAAACCAAAGTCGGGTCACAGAAACCAAAGTCGGGTCACAGAAACCAAAGTCGGGTCACAGAAACCAAAGTCGGGTCACAGAAACCAAAGTCGGGTCACAGAAACCAAAGTCGGGTCACAGAAACCAAAGTCGGGTCACAGAAACCAAAGTCGGGTCACAGAAACCAAAGTCGGGTCACAGAAACCAAAGTCGGGTCACAGAAACCAAAGTCGGGTCACAGAAACCAAAGTCGGGTCACAGAAACCAAAGTCGGGTCACAGAAACCAAAGTCGGGTCACAGAAACCAAAGTCGGGTCACAGAAACCAAAGTCGGGTCACAGAAACCAAAGTCGGGTCACAGAAACCAAAGTCGGGTCACAGAAACCAAAGTCGGGTCACAGAAACCAAAGTCGGGTCACAGAAACCAAAGTCGGGTCACAGAAACCAAAGTCGGGTCACAGAAACCAAAGTCGGGTCACAGAAACCAAAGTCGGGTCACAGAAACCAAAGTCGGGTCACAGAAACCAAAGTCGGGTCACAGAAACCAAAGTCGGGTCACAGAAACCAAAGTCGGGTCACAGAAACCAAAGTCGGGTCACAGAAACCAAAGTCGGGTCACAGAAACCAAAGTCGGGTCACAGAAACCAAAGTCGGGTCACAGAAACCAAAGTCGGGTCACAGAAACCAAAGTCGGGTCACAGAAACCAAAGTCGGGTCACAGAAACCAAAGTCGGGTCACAGAAACCAAAGTCGGGTCACAGAAACCAAAGTCGGGTCACAGAAACCAAAGTCGGGTCACAGAAACCAAAGTCGGGTCACAGAAACCAAAGTCGGGTCACAGAAACCAAAGTCGGGTCACAGAAACCAAAGTCGGGTCACAGAAACCAAAGTCGGGTCACAGAAACCAAAGTCGGGTCACAGAAACCAAAGTCGGGTCACAGAAACCAAAGTCGGGTCACAGAAACCAAAGTCGGGTCACAGAAACCAAAGTCGGGTCACAGAAACCAAAGTCGGGTCACAGAAACCAAAGTCGGGTCACAGAAACCAAAGTCGGGTCACAGAAACCAAAGTCGGGTCACAGAAACCAAAGTCGGGTCACAGAAACCAAAGTCGGGTCACAGAAACCAAAGTCGGGTCACAGAAACCAAAGTCGGGTCACAGAAACCAAAGTCGGGTCACAGAAACCAAAGTCGGGTCACAGAAACCAAAGTCGGGTCACAGAAACCAAAGTCGGGTCACAGAAACCAAAGTCGGGTCACAGAAACCAAAGTCGGGTCACAGAAACCAAAGTCGGGTCACAGAAACCAAAGTCGGGTCACAGAAACCAAAGTCGGGTCACAGAAACCAAAGTCGGGTCACAGAAACCAAAGTCGGGTCACAGAAACCAAAGTCGGGTCACAGAAACCAAAGTCGGGTCACAGAAACCAAAGTCGGGTCACAGAAACCAAAGTCGGGTCACAGAAACCAAAGTCGGGTCACAGAAACCAAAGTCGGGTCACAGAAACCAAAGTCGGGTCACAGAAACCAAAGTCGGGTCACAGAAACCAAAGTCGGGTCACAGAAACCAAAGTCGGGTCACAGAAACCAAAGTCGGGTCACAGAAACCAAAGTCGGGTCACAGAAACCAAAGTCGGGTCACAGAAACCAAAGTCGGGTCACAGAAACCAAAGTCGGGTCACAGAAACCAAAGTCGGGTCACAGAAACCAAAGTCGGGTCACAGAAACCAAAGTCGGGTCACAGAAACCAAAGTCGGGTCACAGAAACCAAAGTCGGGTCACAGAAACCAAAGTCGGGTCACAGAAACCAAAGTCGGGTCACAGAAACCAAAGTCGGGTCACAGAAACCAAAGTCGGGTCACAGAAACCAAAGTCGGGTCACAGAAACCAAAGTCGGGTCACAGAAACCAAAGTCGGGTCACAGAAACCAAAGTCGGGTCACAGAAACCAAAGTCGGGTCACAGAAACCAAAGTCGGGTCACAGAAACCAAAGTCGGGTCACAGAAACCAAAGTCGGGTCACAGAAACCAAAGTCGGGTCACAGAAACCAAAGTCGGGTCACAGAAACCAAAGTCGGGTCACAGAAACCAAAGTCGGGTCACAGAAACCAAAGTCGGGTCACAGAAACCAAAGTCGGGTCACAGAAACCAAAGTCGGGTCACAGAAACCAAAGTCGGGTCACAGAAACCAAAGTCGGGTCACAGAAACCAAAGTCGGGTCACAGAAACCAAAGTCGGGTCACAGAAACCAAAGTCGGGTCACAGAAACCAAAGTCGGGTCACAGAAACCAAAGTCGGGTCACAGAAACCAAAGTCGGGTCACAGAAACCAAAGTCGGGTCACAGAAACCAAAGTCGGGTCACAGAAACCAAAGTCGGGTCACAGAAACCAAAGTCGGGTCACAGACACCAAAGCCGGGTCACATAAACCAAAGCCAAGTCACAGAAACCAAAGCCGGGTCCCAGAAACCAAAGCCGGGATACAGAAACCAAAGCCTGGCCACAAAATCCAAAGCCGGGTCACAGAAACCAAAGCCGGGTCACAGAAACCAAAGCCAGGTCACAGAAACCAAAGCCAGGTCACATGAACCTAAGCCAAGTCACAGAAACCAAAGCCGGGTCCCAAAAACCAAAGCCGGGTCACAGAAACCAAAGCCTGGCCACAAAAACCAAAGGCGGGTCACAGAAACCAAAGACGGGTCACAGAAATCAAAGCCGGGTCACAGCAACGAAAGCCGGTTCACAGAAACCAAAGCCGAGTCACAGAAAACAAAGCCGGGTCACACAAAGCAAAGCCGGGTCACACAAAGCGGGCGATTAGGGTGCAACTAGTGCGCAACTAGGGCGCAACTAGGGTGCGACTAGGGCGTGACTAGGGCACGACTTGGGTGCAACTAGGGCGCAACTAGGGCGCAACTACGGCACAACTACGTTGCAATTAGGGCGCAACTGGGGGCAACTAGGGCGCATCTAGGGCACAACTAGGGTGCAACTAGGGCACAACTAGGGTGCAACTAGGGCGCAACTAGGTCGCGACTAGGGCACGACTTGGGCGCACTTAGGGCGCAACTAGGGCGCAACTAGGGTGCAACTAGGGCGCAACTAGGGTGCAACTAGGGCGCAACTGTGGCGCAACTAGGGCGCAACTATGGCGCAACTAGGGCGCAACTAGGGCGCAACTAAGGCACAACTAGGGCACAAATAGGGTACAAGTAGGATGCAAGTAGGGCGCAACTAGGGTGCAAGTAGGGCATAGCTAGTCCTCAACTGAGGCGCAACTAGGGCGAAAGTAGGGTGCAAGTAGGGCGCAAGTAGGTTGGCACGTGTGCACAACCAGGGCGCAACTAGGATGTAACTAGGGCGCAACTAGGATGCAAGTAGGGCGCAACTAGGGTGCAACTAGGGCACAAGTAGGGCGCAAGTAAGACGCAACTAGGACGCAAATAGGGCACAATAAGGTTGTTGTTAGTGCCCAACTGAGCCGCAACTAGGGCGCAACTAGGGCACAACTAAGACGCAACTAGGGCGCAACTAGGGCGCAACTAGGGTGCAAATAGGGTGCAACTAGGACGCAACTAGGGCGCAACTAGAGCGCAACTAGGGCGTAACTAGGCTGCAACTAGGGCGCAATTAGGGCGCAACTGGGGGTAACTAGGGCGCAACTAGGGCGTAACTAGGCTGCAACTAGGGCGCAATTAGGGCGCAACTGGGGGTAACTAGGGCGCAACTATGGTGCAACTAGGACGCAACTAGGGTGCAACTAGGGCGCAACGAGGGTGCAACGAGGGCGCAAATAGGGTGCAACTAGGGTACAACTAGGGTGCAACTAGGGTGCAACTAGGGCGCAACTTGGGCACAACTAGGGTGCAACTAGTCTACAAGTTGGGCGCAAATAGGGCACAACTAATGCGCAACTAGGGCGTAAGTAAGACGCAACGAAGGGCGCAACTAGGGGACAACTAGGGTGTAGCTAGTGCCCAACTGAGGCGCAACTAGGGCGCAAGTAGGCACCAGTACGGCGCAAGTAGGGCGCAACTAAGGCGCAACTAGGGCGCAACTAGGACGCAACAAGGGCGCAACTAGTGCGTACATAGGGTGCAACTAGGGTGCAAGTAGGGGGCAACTACGGCGCAACTAGGGGGCAACTAGGGTGTAACTAGGACGCAACTAGGACGCAACAAGGGCACAACTAGGGCGCAACTAGGGCGCAACTAGGGCGCTAGTAGGTTGCAACTAGTGGGCAACTAGGGCGCAACTAGGGCGCGACTAGGGCGTGACTAGGACGCGACTTGGGCGCAACTAGGGCGCTACTAGGGCACAACTAGGGTGCAACTAGGGCGCAATTAGGGCGCAACTGGGGGCAACTAGGGCGCAACTAGGGCCAACTAGGTTGCAAGTACGGCACAACTAGGGCGCAACTAGGGCGCAAATAGGGCGCAACTAGGGCGCAATTAGGGCGCAACTGGGGGCAACTAGGGCGCAACTAGGGCCAACTAGGTTGCAAGTACGGCACAACTAGGGCGCAACTAGGGCGCAAATAGGGCGCAACTAGGGTACAACTTTTGCGCAACTAGGGCGCAACTAGGGCGCGAATAGGGCGCGACTAGGGCGCGACTTGAGCGCAACTAGGGCGCAAGTAGGGCGCAACTAGGAGGCAACTAGGGCGCAATTAGGGCGCAACTGGGGGCAACTTGGGCGCAACTAGGGCGCAACTAGGGCGCAACTAGGGCGCAAGTAGGGCGCAACTAAGGCGCAACTAGAGCGCAACTAGGGCGCAACTAGGGTGCAACTAAGACGCAACTAGGGTGCAAGTAGGGCGCAACTAGGGCACAAGTAGGGCGCAAGTAGGGCGCATCTAGGGCACAACTAAGGCGCAACAAGGGCGTAACTAGGGCGCAACTAGGACACAAATAGGGCTCAACTAGGGCGCAACTAGGGCGCAACTAGGGTGCAACTAGGGCGCAACAAGGGCATAACTAGAGCGCAACTAGGGCGCAACTAGGGCGCAA
>SZWC01008945.1:0-12181 GCA_023375785.1 Penium margaritaceum | reverse complement strand
GTTTCTTTGAATCGGCTTTGATTTCTGTGACCCAGCTTCTGTTTCTGTGACCAGGCTTTGGTTTCTGTGACCCGGCTTTGGTTTCTGTGACCCGGCTTTGGTTTCTGTGACCCGGCTTTGGTTTCTGTGACCCGGCTTTGGTGTCTGTGGACCAGCTTTGGTTTCTGTGACTTGGCTTTGGTTTATGTGACCTAGCTTTGGTTTCCAAGACCCGGCGTTTAGATTCTCTGAACCGGCTTTGGTTTCAAAGAAACCAAAGACGAGTCACAGAAACCAAAGCCGGGTCAGAGAAACCAAAGCCGGTCACAGAAACCAAAGTCGGATGAGAGAAACCAAGGCCGGGTCACAGAAACCAAAGCCGGGTCACAAAAACCAAAGCCAGGTCACAGAAACCAAAGCCGGGTCACATAAACCAAAGCAGGGTCATAGAAACCACAGTCGGTCACAAAAACCAAAGCCGGATCACAGAAACCAATGCGGGATCACAGCAACCAAAGCCGAGTCACAGAAACAAAAGCCGGGTCACAGAAACCAAAGCCGGATCACAGAGTCCAAAGCCGGGTCACAGACACCAAAGCGGGGTCACAGAAACCAAAGCCGGGTCACAAAAACCAAAGCCGGGTCACAGATACCAAAGCCCGGTCACATAAACCAAAGCCGGATCACAGAAACGAGAGCTGGGTCACACAACCCAAAGTCGGGTCACAAAAACCAAAGCTTGGCCACAAAAACTAAAGCCGGATCACAGAAACCAAAGCCGGATCACAGAAACCAAAGCCGGATCATACAAACCACAGCTGGGTCACAGTAACCAAAGCCGGGTCATAGAAACCAAAGCCGGGTCACAAAACCCAAAGCCGGGTCACAAAAATCAAAGCCGGGTCACAAAAACCAAAGCTGGGTCACAGAAACCAAAGCCGGGTCATTGAAACCGAAGCCGGGTTACAGAACCCAAAGCCGGGTCACAGAAACCAAAGCCGGGTCAGAGAAACCAAAGCCGGGTCACAGAAACCAAAACCGGGTCACAAAAACGAGAGCTGGGTCACACAAACTAAAGCCGGGTCACAGAAACCAAAGCCGGGTCATTGAAACCGAAGCCGGGTTACAGAACCCAAAGCCGGGTCACAGAAACCAAAGCCGGGTCAGAGAAACCAAAGCCGGGTCACAGAAACCAAAACCGGGTCACAAAAACGAGAGCTGGGTCACACAAACTAAAGCCGGGTCACAGAAACCAAAGCCGGGTCATTGAAACCGAAGCCGGGTTACAGAACCCAAAGCCGGGTCACAGAAACCAAAGCCGGGTCAGAGAAACCAAAGCCGGGTCACAGAAACCAAAACCGGGTCACAAAAACGAGAGCTGGGTCACACAAACTAAAGCCGGGTCACAGAAACCAAAGCCGGGTCATTGAAACCGAAGCCGGGTTACAGAACCCAAAGCCGGGTCACAGAAACCAAAGCCGGGTCAGAGAAACCAAAGCCGGGTCACAGAAACCAAAACCGGGTCACAAAAACGAGAGCTGGGTCACACAAACTAAAGCCGGGTCACAGAAACCAAAGCCGGGTCATTGAAACCGAAGCCGGGTTACAGAACCCAAAGCCGGGTCACAGAAACCAAAGCCGGGTCAGAGAAACCAAAGCCGGGTCACAGAAACCAAAACCGGGTCACAAAAACGAGAGCTGGGTCACACAAACTAAAGCCGGGTCACAGAAACCAAAGCCGGGTCATTGAAACCGAAGCCGGGTTACAGAACCCAAAGCCGGG
Source organism: Penium margaritaceum (assembly GCA_023375785.1). Classification (NCBI taxonomy): domain Eukaryota; kingdom Viridiplantae; phylum Streptophyta; class Zygnematophyceae; order Desmidiales; family Peniaceae; genus Penium; species Penium margaritaceum. Next base: position 10,419 of record SZWC01008945.1, on the reverse strand, counting down.
TCACAGAAACCAAAGCCGGGTCAGAGAAACCAAAGCCGGGTCACAGAAACCAAAACCGGGTCACAAAAACGAGAGCTGGGTCACACAAACTAAAGCCGGGTCACAGAAACCAAAGCCGGGTCATTGAAACCGAAGCCGGGTTACAGAACCCAAAGCCGGGTCACAGAAACCAAAGCCGGGTCAGAGAAACCAAAGCCGGGTCACAGAAACCAAAACCGGGTCACAAAAACGAGAGCTGGGTCACACAAACTAAAGCCGGGTCACAGAAACCAAAGCCGGGTCATTGAAACCGAAGCCGGGTTACAGAACCCAAAGCCGGGTCACAGAAACCAAAGCCGGGTCAGAGAAACCATACCGGGTCACAGAAAGCAAAGCCAGGTCACAGAAACCAAAGCCGGGTCAGAGAAACCAAAGCCGGGTCACAGAAACCAAAGCCGGTCACAGAAACCAGAGCCGGGTCACATAAACCAGAGCCGGGTCACATGAACCAAAGCCGGATCACAAAAACCAAAGCCAGGTGACAAAGACCAAAGCCGGATCACAGAAACCCGAACCAGGTCACAAAAACCAAAGCAATGTGACAGAACCCAAAGCCAAGTCACAGAAACCAAAGCCGAGTCACTGAATCCAGAGCCGGGTCATAGCAAACCAAAGCCAGGTCACAGAAACCAAAGCCGGATAACAGAAACCAAAGCCGGGTCAGAGAAACCAAAGCAAGGTCACAGAATCCAAAGCCGGGTCACTGAAACCAAAGCCGGGTCACAGAAACCAAAGCCGGGTCAAAGAAAGTAAAAGCCGGGTCTTAGAAACCAAAGCTGGGTCATAGAAACCAAATCCAAGTTACAGAAACCAAACCCGGGTCACATAAACCAAAGCCGGTCCACGGACACCAAAGCCGAGTCACAGAAACCAAAGCCGGGTCACAGAAACCAAAGCCGGGTCACAGAAACCAAAGCCGATTCACAGAAACCAAAGCCGGGTCACACAACCCAAAGCCAGGTCACAGAAACCAAAGCCGGGTCACAGAAACCAAAGCCAGGTCACAGAAACCAAAGCCGGATAACAGAAACCAAAGCCGGGTCAGAGAAACCAAAGCAAGGTCACAGAAACCAAAGCCGGGTCACTGAAACCAAAGCCGGGTCACAGAAACCAAAGCCGATTCACAGAAACCAAAGCCGGGTCACACAACCCAAAGCCAGGTCACAGAAACCAAAGCCGGGTCACAGAAACCAACGCCGGGTCACAGAAATCACATTCAGGTTACAGAAACCAAAGCCGGATCACAAAAACCAAAGCAGGGTCACAGGGACCAAAGCCGGGTCACATACACCAAAGCCGGATCACACAAACCAAAGTTGAGTCACAGAAACCAAAGCCGGATCACACAAACCAAAGCCGGGTCACAGAAACCAAAGCTGGATCACAGAAACCAGAGCCGGGTTACACAAACCAAAGCCGGGTCACATAAACCAAAGCCTGGCCACAAAAACGAAAGCTGGGTCATAGAAACTAAAGCCGGATCATAGAAACCGAAGCCGGATCACAGTAACCAAAGCTGGGTCAAAGTAACCAAAGCCGGGTCAAAAAGAACCAAAGCCGTGTCAAAAAAACCAAAGCCGGGTCACAAAAATCAAAGCCGGGTCACATAAACCAAAGCTGGGTCGCAGAAACATAAGCCAGGTCACAGCAACCAAAGCCAGGTCACAGAACCAAAGCCGGGTGACAGAAACCAAAGTTAGGTCACACAAACCAAAGCGGGGTCAGAGAAACCAAAGCCGGGTAACAGAAACCAAAGCCAGGTCACAGAAACCAAAGCCGGGTCCCAGAAACCAGAGCCGGGTCACAAAAATCAAAGCCGGGTCACAACATTAAAACCGGGTCATAGAAGTCAAAGCCGGGTCACAGAAACCAAAGACGGGTCACAGAAACCAAAGCCGGGTCATAGAAACCAAAGCCGGGTCCCAGAAACCAAAGCCGGGTCACCGAAACCAAAGCCGGGTCACAGACACCAAAGCCGGGTCACAGATTCCAAAGCCAGGTCACAGAAACTAAAGCCGGTCACAGAAACCAAAGCCGGCTCACAGAAACCAAAGCCGGGTTATAGTAACCAAAGCCGGGTCCCAGAAACCAGAGCCGGGTCACATAAACCAGAGCCGGGTCACATGAACCAAAGCCGGATCACAAAAACCAAAGCAGGGTCACAGGGACCAAAGCCGGGTCACAGACACCAAAGCCGGGTCACAGATTCCAAAGCCAGGTCACAGAAACTAAAGCCGGTCACAGAAACCAAAGCCGGCTCACAGAAACCAAAGCCGGGTTATAGTAACCAAAGCCGGGTCCCAGAAACCAGAGCCGGGTCACATAAACCAGAGCCGGGTCACATGAACCAAAGCCGGATCACAAAAACCAAAGCAGGGTCACAGGGACCAAAGCCGGGTCACAGACACCAAAGCCGGGTCACAGATTCCAAAGCCAGGTCACAGAAACTAAAGCCGGTCACAGAAACCAAAGCCGGCTCACAGAAACCAAAGCCGGGTTATAGTAACCAAAGCCGGGTCCCAGAAACCAGAGCCGGGTCACATAAACCAGAGCCGGGTCACATGAACCAAAGCCGGATCACAAAAACCAAAGCAGGGTCACAGGGACCAAAGCCGGGTCACAGACACCAAAGCCGGGTCACAGATTCCAAAGCCAGGTCACAGAAACTAAAGCCGGTCACAGAAACCAAAGCCGGCTCACAGAAACCAAAGCCGGGTTATAGTAACCAAAGCCGGGTCCCAGAAACCAGAGCCGGGTCACATAAACCAGAGCCGGGTCACATGAACCAAAGCCGGATCACAAAAACCAAAGCAGGGTCACAGGGACCAAAGCCGGGTCACAGACACCAAAGCCGGGTCACAGATTCCAAAGCCAGGTCACAGAAACTAAAGCCGGTCACAGAAACCAAAGCCGGCTCACAGAAACCAAAGCCGGGTTATAGTAACCAAAGCCGGGTCCCAGAAACCAGAGCCGGGTCACATAAACCAGAGCCGGGTCACATGAACCAAAGCCGGATCACAAAAACCAAAGCAGGGTCACAGGGACCAAAGCCGGGTCACAGACACCAAAGCCGGGTCACAGATTCCAAAGCCAGGTCACAGAAACTAAAGCCGGTCACAGAAACCAAAGCCGGCTCACAGAAACCAAAGCCGGGTTATAGTAACCAAAGCCGGGTCCCAGAAACCAGAGCCGGGTCACATAAACCAGAGCCGGGTCACATGAACCAAAGCCGGATCACAAAAACCAAAGCAGGGTCACAGGGACCAAAGCCGGGTCACAGACACCAAAGCCGGGTCACAGATTCCAAAGCCAGGTCACAGAAACTAAAGCCGGTCACAGAAACCAAAGCCGGCTCACAGAAACCAAAGCCGGGTTATAGTAACCAAAGCCGGGTCCCAGAAACCAGAGCCGGGTCACATAAACCAGAGCCGGGTCACATGAACCAAAGCCGGATCACAAAAACCAAAGCAGGGTCACAGGGACCAAAGCCGGGTCACAGACACCAAAGCCGGGTCACAGATTCCAAAGCCAGGTCACAGAAACTAAAGCCGGTCACAGAAACCAAAGCCGGCTCACAGAAACCAAAGCCGGGTTATAGTAACCAAAGCCGGGTCCCAGAAACCAGAGCCGGGTCACATAAACCAGAGCCGGGTCACATGAACCAAAGCCGGATCACAAAAACCAAAGCAGGGTCACAGGGACCAAAGCCGGGTCACAGACACCAAAGCCGGGTCACAGATTCCAAAGCCAGGTCACAGAAACTAAAGCCGGTCACAGAAACCAAAGCCGGCTCACAGAAACCAAAGCCGGGTTATAGTAACCAAAGCCGGGTCCCAGAAACCAGAGCCGGGTCACATAAACCAGAGCCGGGTCACATGAACCAAAGCCGGATCACAAAAACCAAAGCAGGGTCACAGGGACCAAAGCCGGGTCACAGACACCAAAGCCGGGTCACAGATTCCAAAGCCAGGTCACAGAAACTAAAGCCGGTCACAGAAACCAAAGCCGGCTCACAGAAACCAAAGCCGGGTTATAGTAACCAAAGCCGGGTCCCAGAAACCAGAGCCGGGTCACATAAACCAGAGCCGGGTCACATGAACCAAAGCCGGATCACAAAAACCAAAGCAGGGTCACAGGGACCAAAGCCGGGTCACAGACACCAAAGCCGGGTCACAGATTCCAAAGCCAGGTCACAGAAACTAAAGCCGGTCACAGAAACCAAAGCCGGCTCACAGAAACCAAAGCCGGGTTATAGTAACCAAAGCCGGGTCCCAGAAACCAGAGCCGGGTCACATAAACCAGAGCCGGGTCACATGAACCAAAGCCGGATCACAAAAACCAAAGCAGGGTCACAGGGACCAAAGCCGGGTCACAGACACCAAAGCCGGGTCACAGATTCCAAAGCCAGGTCACAGAAACTAAAGCCGGTCACAGAAACCAAAGCCGGCTCACAGAAACCAAAGCCGGGTTATAGTAACCAAAGCCGGGTCCCAGAAACCAGAGCCGGGTCACATAAACCAGAGCCGGGTCACATGAACCAAAGCCGGATCACAAAAACCAAAGCAGGGTCACAGGGACCAAAGCCGGGTCACAGACACCAAAGCCGGGTCACAGATTCCAAAGCCAGGTCACAGAAACTAAAGCCGGTCACAGAAACCAAAGCCGGCTCACAGAAACCAAAGCCGGGTTATAGTAACCAAAGCCGGGTCCCAGAAACCAGAGCCGGGTCACATAAACCAGAGCCGGGTCACATGAACCAAAGCCGGATCACAAAAACCAAAGCAGGGTCACAGGGACCAAAGCCGGGTCACAGACACCAAAGCCGGGTCACAGATTCCAAAGCCAGGTCACAGAAACTAAAGCCGGTCACAGAAACCAAAGCCGGCTCACAGAAACCAAAGCCGGGTTATAGTAACCAAAGCCGGGTCCCAGAAACCAGAGCCGGGTCACATAAACCAGAGCCGGGTCACATGAACCAAAGCCGGATCACAAAAACCAAAGCAGGGTCACAGGGACCAAAGCCGGGTCACAGACACCAAAGCCGGGTCACAGATTCCAAAGCCAGGTCACAGAAACTAAAGCCGGTCACAGAAACCAAAGCCGGCTCACAGAAACCAAAGCCGGGTTATAGTAACCAAAGCCGGGTCCCAGAAACCAGAGCCGGGTCACATAAACCAGAGCCGGGTCACATGAACCAAAGCCGGATCACAAAAACCAAAGCAGGGTCACAGGGACCAAAGCCGGGTCACAGACACCAAAGCCGGGTCACAGATTCCAAAGCCAGGTCACAGAAACTAAAGCCGGTCACAGAAACCAAAGCCGGCTCACAGAAACCAAAGCCGGGTTATAGTAACCAAAGCCGGGTCCCAGAAACCAGAGCCGGGTCACATAAACCAGAGCCGGGTCACATGAACCAAAGCCGGATCACAAAAACCAAAGCAGGGTCACAGGGACCAAAGCCGGGTCACAGACACCAAAGCCGGGTCACAGATTCCAAAGCCAGGTCACAGAAACTAAAGCCGGTCACAGAAACCAAAGCCGGCTCACAGAAACCAAAGCCGGGTTATAGTAACCAAAGCCGGGTCCCAGAAACCAGAGCCGGGTCACATAAACCAGAGCCGGGTCACATGAACCAAAGCCGGATCACAAAAACCAAAGCAGGGTCACAGGGACCAAAGCCGGGTCACAGACACCAAAGCCGGGTCACAGATTCCAAAGCCAGGTCACAGAAACTAAAGCCGGTCACAGAAACCAAAGCCGGCTCACAGAAACCAAAGCCGGGTTATAGTAACCAAAGCCGGGTCCCAGAAACCAGAGCCGGGTCACATAAACCAGAGCCGGGTCACATGAACCAAAGCCGGATCACAAAAACCAAAGCAGGGTCACAGGGACCAAAGCCGGGTCACAGACACCAAAGCCGGGTCACAGATTCCAAAGCCAGGTCACAGAAACTAAAGCCGGTCACAGAAACCAAAGCCGGCTCACAGAAACCAAAGCCGGGTTATAGTAACCAAAGCCGGGTCCCAGAAACCAGAGCCGGGTCACATAAACCAGAGCCGGGTCACATGAACCAAAGCCGGATCACAAAAACCAAAGCAGGGTCACAGGGACCAAAGCCGGGTCACAGACACCAAAGCCGGGTCACAGATTCCAAAGCCAGGTCACAGAAACTAAAGCCGGTCACAGAAACCAAAGCCGGCTCACAGAAACCAAAGCCGGGTTATAGTAACCAAAGCCGGGTCCCAGAAACCAGAGCCGGGTCACATAAACCAGAGCCGGGTCACATGAACCAAAGCCGGATCACAAAAACCAAAGCAGGGTCACAGGGACCAAAGCCGGGTCACAGACACCAAAGCCGGGTCACAGATTCCAAAGCCAGGTCACAGAAACCAAAGCCAGATCAGAGAAACCAAAGCCAGGTCACAGAAACCAAAGCCAGGTCAGAGAAACCAAAGCCAGGTCACAGAAACTAAAGCCGGGTCACAGAAACCAAAGCCGGGTCACCGAAACCAAAGCCGGGTCACAAAAACCAAAGCCAGGTAACAAGACCAACGCCAGTTCATAGGAACCAAAGCCGGGTCAAAGAAACCAAAGCTGGGTCAGAGAAACCAAAGCCGGGTCACAGCAACCAAAGGCGGGTCACATAAACTAAATTTGGATCACACAAACCAGAGCCCGGTCACAGAAACCAGAGCCGGGTCATAGAAACCAGAGCCGGGTCACAGAAACCAAAGCCAGGTCACAGAAACCAAAGCCGGGTCCTAGAAACCAAAGCCGGGTAACAGAAACCCAAGGCGGGTCACAGAAACCAAAGCCCTGTCACAGAAACCAAAGCCGGGTCACAGAAACCAAAGCTAGGTCACAGAAATTAAAGCTGGGTAACAGAAACCAATGACGGGTCACAGAAACCAAAGCCGGGTCACAGAAACCAAAGGCGGGTCACAGAATCCAAAGCCGGTCACAGAAACCAAAGCTGGGTCATAGAAACCAAAGCCGGGTCACAAAAATCAAAGCCGAGTCACAAAAACCAAAGCCAGGTGACAGAAAACAAAGCCGGACCATAGGAACCAGAACCAGGTCACAAAAACCAAAGCCATGTTACACAAACCAAAGCCAAGTCATAGAAATAAAAGCCAAGTCACGGAATCCAGAGCCGGGTAAAAGCAAACCAAAGCCAGGTCACAGAAACCAAAGCTGGGTCACGGAAACCAAAGCCGGGTCACAAAAACCAAAGTTGGGTCACAAAAACCAAAGCCGGGTCACAGACACAAAAGCCGGGTCACACAAACCAAAGCCGGGTCACAGAAACCAAAGCCGGGTCACATAAACCAAAGCCAAGTCACATAAACCAAAGCCGGGTCCCAGAAACCAAACCCGGGTTACATAAACCAAAGCCTGGCCACAAAAACCAAAGCAGAAGCCGGATCACAGTTACCAAAGCTGGCTCACTGTAACCAAAGCCGGGTCACAGAAACTAAAGCCGGGTCACAAAAACCAAAGCCGGGTCACCGCAATCAGAGCCGGGTCACAGAAACCAAAGCCGGGACACAGAAACCAAAGCCGGGACACAGCAACCAAAGCCGGGTCACAGAAACTGAAGCCGGGTCACAGAAACAAAAGCGGAGTCACAGAAACCAAAGCCGGGTCTCAGAAACCAAAGCTGGTTCATGGAAACCAAATCCGGGTCACAGAAACCAAAGCCGGGTCACACAAACCAAAGCCGGGTCAACGAATCAAAGCCGGAGCACAGAAACCAAAGCTTGATCATAGAAACCAAAGCCGGGTCACAGAAACCAAAGCCGGGTCACATAATCCAAAGCCAGATCACAGGAACCAAAGCTGGGTGACAGCAACCAAAGCCAGGTCACAAAACCAAAGCCGGGTCACAGAAACCAAAGCCAGGTCACAGAAACCAAAGCGGGGTCACAGAAACTAAAGCCGGGTCACAGAAACCAAAGCCGGGTCACCGAAACCAAAGCCGGGTCACAAAAACCAAAGCCAGGTAACAAGACCAACGCTAGTTCATAGGAACCAAAGCCGGGTCAGAGAAACCAAAGCCGGGTCACAGAAACCAAAGCCAGGTCACAGAAACCAAAGCCAGGTCACAGAAACCAAAGCCAGGTCACAGAAACCAAAGCCGGGTCACACAAACCAGAGCCGGGTCACAGAAACCAGAGTCGGGTCACAGAAACCAAACCGGGGCAGAGAAACCAAAGCCGGATCGTAGAAACCAAAGCAGGGGCACAGAAACCAAAGCCAGGTCACAGAAACCAAAGCCGGGTCACACAAACCAGAGCCGGGTCACAGAAACCAGAGTCGGGTCACAGAAACCAAACCGGGGCAGAGAAACCAAAGCCGGATCGTAGAAACCAAAGCAGGGGCACAGAAACCAAAGCCAGGTCACAGAAACCAAAGCCGGGTCACACAAACCAGAGCCGGGTCACAGAAACCAGAGTCGGGTCACAGAAACCAAACCGGGGCAGAGAAACCAAAGCCGGATCGTAGAAACCAAAGCAGGGGCACAGAAACCAAAGCCAGGTCACAGAAACCAAAGCCGGGTCACACAAACCAGAGCCGGGTCACAGAAACCAGAGTCGGGTCACAGAAACCAAACCGGGGCAGAGAAACCAAAGCCGGATCGTAGAAACCAAAGCAGGGGCACAGAAACCAAAGCCAGGTCACAGAAACCAAAGCCGGGTCACACAAACCAGAGCCGGGTCACAGAAACCAGAGTCGGGTCACAGAAACCAAACCGGGGCAGAGAAACCAAAGCCGGATCGTAGAAACCAAAGCAGGGGCACAGAAACCAAAGCCAGGTCACAGAAACCAAAGCCGGGTCACACAAACCAGAGCCGGGTCACAGAAACCAGAGTCGGGTCACAGAAACCAAACCGGGGCAGAGAAACCAAAGCCGGATCGTAGAAACCAAAGCAGGGGCACAGAAACCAAAGCCAGGTCACAGAAACCAAAGCCGGGTCACACAAACCAGAGCCGGGTCACAGAAACCAGAGTCGGGTCACAGAAACCAAACCGGGGCAGAGAAACCAAAGCCGGATCGTAGAAACCAAAGCAGGGGCACAGAAACCAAAGCCAGGTCACAGAAACCAAAGCCGGGTCACACAAACCAGAGCCGGGTCACAGAAACCAGAGTCGGGTCACAGAAACCAAACCGGGGCAGAGAAACCAAAGCCGGATCGTAGAAACCAAAGCAGGGGCACAGAAACCAAAGCCAGGTCACAGAAACCAAAGTCGGGTCACAGAAACCAAAGCCGGGTCACCGAAACCAAAGCCGGGTCACAAAAACCAAAGGCGGGTCACAGAAACTAAAGCCGGGTCACAGAAACCAAAGCCGGATCAGAGAAACCAAAGCCGGGTCATAGAAACCAGAGCCGGGTCACAGAAACCAAACCGGGTCAGAGAAACCAAAGCCGGATCGTAGAAACCAAAGCAGGGTCACAGAAACCAAAGCCAGGTCACAGAAACCAAAGCCGGTTCATAGAAACCAGAGCTGGGTAACAGAAACCCAAGCCGGGTCACAGAAACCAAAGCCGCGTCACAGAAGCCAAAGCCGGGTCACAGAAACCAAAGCTAGGTCACAAAAATTAAAGCCGGGTAACAGAAACCAACGCCGGTTCACAAAAACCAAAGCCGGGTCAGAGAAACCAAGGCCGGGTCACAGAAACCAAAGCCGGTCACAGAAACCAAAGCAGGGTCACAGAAACAAAATCCGGGTCACAAAAATCAAAGCCGGGTAAAAAAAAACCAAAGCCAGGTGACAGAAACCAAAGCCAGATCACAGGAACCAGAACCAGGTCACAAAAACCAAAGCCATGTTACAGAAACCAAAGCCAAGTCATAGAAATCAAAGCCGAGTCACGGAATCTAGAGCCGGGTAGAGGCAAACCAAAGCCAGGTAACAGAAACAAAAGCTGGGTCACAGAAACCACAGCCGGGTCAGAGAAACCAAAGCCGAGTCACAAAATCCAATGCCGGGTCACTGAAACCAAAGCCGGGTCACAGAAACCAAAGCCGGGTCACAGACACTAAAAGCCGGATCTTAGGAACGAAAGCCCGGTCTCAGAAACCAAAGCCAAGTCACAAAAACCAAAGCCGGGTCACAGAAACCAAAGCTGGGTCACAAACACCAAAGCCAGGCCACAAAAAACCAAAACCGGGCCACATAAACCAAAGCCGGGTCACAGATACCAAAGCGGTGTCACATAAACCAATGCCGGGTCACAGACACCAAAGTCCGGTCACAGAAACCAAAGCCGGGTCACTGAAACTAAAGCCGGCTCACATAAACCAAAGCCGGGTCACAAGAACCAAAGCCGGGTCACATGAACCAAAGCCGGGTCACAGAAACCAAAGCCGGGTCAC
>SZWC01008944.1:96538-111234 GCA_023375785.1 Penium margaritaceum | reverse complement strand
TTGGAGCCGCGCCAACCCCTGCAAAGCGCCAGCATGGGAATCCGGCGGGGCCTCCACCACCCCTAGGATGCCAAGGAGAGAGCGCCACACTGCGGAATCGAACTCCTGCAACACCCGCAGCCAGTCGGCGTCAGGGGGCAGAGCGCGCACAAGGAAGTCTGCTCGGGGTACAATGCACAGCCGGAGCATTGTCACCGCCGCCTGCGGATCCTCTAGCTGCGGGAGCAACAGGAGCTCACGGGTCTGCTCACGTAGCCACTCCTCCTCCCAGCCCCTCCGAAAGCCAGTAGACCCAATAGGACAGCCCAACAGCTCCACCCCCTCCACTGTCGATGGAATCCCAGTCAACGCGCTTGGAAGTGCCCCATCCGTCCGCCGCCATAAGAGACACTTCTTCGGCTGAACCTGAAGCCCCTGGTCGCTAGCCACTCAGAGCATGGAGGAGAAGCACCTGGCCAAGGCCTCTGGCTCAGCGCAAATGGTGGTGTCATCCTGGAAGGCCCCGACGTGCCCCAACGCAGCCCCCTGTTGGCTACGCAACTCTGCCGCACCCGCCTCCAACACTGGCAGAAGGGCCAAGTCAAAGAGGACAGGCCCCAACGGGTCACCTTGCTGCACCCCGCGCTGGCTCTCCAAGACGGCTGGCGCACTCACCCCAAAAAACAGCAGTTGCCCAGGGGACGTGTAGAACTGTCGCAAGAAAGGCACCCAAGAGCCAAGACCCCTGTCACGCACTGCCGCAAACACGCTGTTTTGCTCAATCTCGTTGAAGGTGTTGCGAATGTCGAGGCGGAGAAGCCAAAACGAGGCCATCTTGGGTGCGGGCACCCAAGATGGCCCGCACCCCCCGCACCAGCAGCGCCGCCCCTTCTGACACGGCCACCCCAAACTGCAAAGGTTGCAACGCCTTTGTGATCTTCTCCTTATCCCGCAGCAGCAAGACCCGACCAGCCAGCCGGAACAATGCTTCACCCACGGCAATGGGTCGGACTCCCTCCTCCTCGGTATCCCCCTTGAGCAAGGGAACCAGGCGACTGCGCCCCAAGAACATGGCAGCCTCCCGTGGCAGCACCCTGCAGCCGCCCTGCCTGGGCATTGTAGGCACTGAGGAGGGAGTTCACAGAGCTTCTAGAGCTGTCTGACGGCTGTGCAGGACCCCTCGCCCTGGGAGGCCCTCTTCCATTCAGGGGAAGGTGTTTCAAGGGGTAGATGCCCTCTTTCTTTGAGGTTCAATGTGTGGGTGATACGTAGCAAAGAAGTGGCTGGCCCATCTGTCTCCTGTCGTCTCTCTAGGTGCTTCAGCTACAGCTTGGAAGTGGTGTCTGAGCTACCCGCAGCGACTGCAGCACCAGCCGCAGATGAGCCACCTAGAGAGAGAGACCAGGGGCGAATTGTGCTCTTGGCACACCTGCAAGCAACAACACTGCTGTTGTGTTAATGTAGTCGGGGTCTCTGATTTGAGGCTGTTGTGGGGGCGTGAGGAATCAAAGTTTTTGTCATGGTGCCTTCCAGCCAAATGTCTTCCCATTATTGGACACCTCTGTGGGGCCCAACGGGCTAGGCACTGCGGAGGAGGCCTTAGGCCATGGGCCTGGGAGGACGTCAGGGTGGGGGGCACATTCCAATTATGAGGCTGTGGGGAAAATGGGGGGCTCCAAGGCCCAGGGATTGAGGGCTCCGAGGAAATGTGTTTTGCCGCACTCCACATGTCTGTTGGTTTAAACTGAGGTCCTACCAAAGCCGCAGCAGACTGATTACGACAGATTGGAGGCTTGGAGCAAGAATTCTGACGTGCAAAACTCGATCTTGGGTCACTGTCCCAAATCTGGCAGAGATATGGGCAGAAATTTGACTTCTGCAATCATGTTTGTAAATCACTCAAATGACTAAGGCTTGGAAAACGAGAATGAGACCATCTTGAAAACTTGCCAATCTCAACGTCTTGAAAATCTCGAACAATCTCGAAAAACGAGATGAGATCAAAATCATCTTGTTTTCAAGATGATCGAGATCGAGATTTAGACAATCTGTCCATTCCAAGACAGTGTCTCAAAAATCTCGTCTTGAAACCTCCTCCTCCCCCAAACCCCTCATGTGAATGTCAGCATACGTGCCATGATGCATCGGCATGCATTTTGATGATAAAACTGTGGTGCATGAGCAGACCATGGATGTACCATGCTCACATCGCATGCACACACTCCGATATGCTTGGAGAATTTTTGAGAAAATGAGAATCTCGGTGCAGATTTTCGAGATCAAGATGAGACCAAGACTGCGGAGCTGGAAACGAGAAGAGATCGAGATGTGTGTCATCTTGAAATGAGCGAGATCGAGACAATGAGATTTTTCTCGAAATTTGAGATGAGATCGAGATCATGATCTCATCTCATTTTCCAAGCCTTACAAATGACAGAGTTATAATGCACTTGACGACTCGCTGGAAAGCTAGAGAGTCAGAGAGTATGCTCTCCAAATTTCAGCATCAATGGAGCACTATGGAGTCCTTGGCACTTTGGAAAAGTTACTGTGGTCACAGGAGAATTTGGAGTGAATGATTGACTCAGAAATTCAAAACACACACAAGAGTATTGCCTCATATAGCTGGCACTCCTAGATTAAATAGAGGCACAATTACACACAAAAAAATTGATTCCCTAACCTTCCAAGGTGCAGGTGAAGAAATTTGGGGTAGTTAGAGTTTTTCCTCACTGCTTTCATGCCCCTGGACCTGCTGGAATACCCCCCATGTGATGGTTGCTGGGCATCAACCCCTGAAGGCGACTTGGGTGCCCTGTTTTGGTTCCCACGCCGCTAAGTTGCAGCTTGCCGGTGGGGTGATTCGCTAAGAAAAAACACAAAGGTGCAACCTGCGCTATCCGTGCTGGAAAAGGCATGTAGCGCACGTGTAGGGTCAGAAACTTTGCGGCTCAAATTGATCCGCTTGACTTTTCTGACTCAGCACTAAGAGTTTCCACATAAGCAGGCACGTCGTGCTAAATCCTTTGTCTGTGTCCACACATAGACATCTGGCGTGCCCATTTGTCTCATGTTGCCGTTAAGGCACATGGTGGTGTTGGACAGCTGGGTTTGGCTGTCCACGGGCGGCCGGTTTAATTCGGTTCGCAAGCTTTGCGTTGCTTGTTGCACTGGCAAGCGTGCGACATCACCAAAAAAAAACCTTTGTCCTGTGCTGACTCGCCAGTTTGACCAGTTGTGAATCAGCCACCCCTTTTCTCTCACTGTCCATCTTTTCTCTCTCTTCTTGCTCCATTTGCCTGTCCACAACTCGGTCAAGACATCTGGCGAATTTCGCCATCGTCACTCGCCAACTCTCCCACTTGGCGAACACTCGCCAGGAATACACATAGAGCAAACAGCATTAGGACCTAGGAACCAGTCCCATGCCTTGAGAGCACCACACATGCTTCTCCTTGGGCAGTGATTTGGTCAAGGAGTCTGGAACCATCTTCTGTGTAGGGCAATACTCCAAGTAAACTGCTCCCATCTCCACCTTCTCCCGCACAAAGTGAAACTGGATGTCAATATGCTTTGTGCAAGAATGAAATTCTGGATTCATGGCCAAAACGGCGCAGCTTTGGTTGTCGACGTTGAGGAACACCGGACCTGTGTTGACGCGGACTTCACCAATAAGGCGGCTCAGCCTGATGTCCTCCTTTGTGGCTCGTGTGAGGGCGATGTATTCAGCTTCAGTGTTGGAGAGGGCAACTGTCAGCTGCTTCTTGCTGCACCAGCTCACACACCCCTCTCCAAAGAGGAATACGTATCCGGAGACACTCCTGCGATCCTCCAAATCTGATGCCCAATCTGCATCGGTGTAGCCCTCCAACCTCCCGTCCTTGTTACTTACCCCAAGGAAGAGTTCCCAATCAGCTGACCTTTTGATGTAGCGGAGCAGATGCGTTATGGCAGCCCAATGTTCAGAAGTGGGACTGCTCATGAACTGGCTCATTGCTCCTATTGCAAAGCCGATTTCGGGACGCATGGCCACCATCAGGTACATCAAGCTGCCCACCACGCGCCGGTACTCGGTCGACAAATCTGCTGCAAAGTCCAAGACGTCCCACCGGCATTGGGGTAGATGCCGCTGCACAGCTGCTCATCCTGAACTTGTTGAGGATGTTATTGATGTAGTGGGTGTGGTTCAGTGTGATGGTGCGTGCGGCACGGTCACAATCAAGCTGAATGCCGAGGAAGAACTTGGCCTCGCCAAGGCCTGTCATCTCAAACGTTGCCTCCATGATCTGCTTGAACTGAGTCAGTGGCTCAAGTGCACTTGCAACGATGATGAGGTCATCAACATAGACAAGAAGGATGAGCAAGCTCCTTTTCATGTCTTGCACATAGACACTGTGATCGGCCTCACTCCGCACGAAGCCATGACCGCTCAAATGCTCATCCAACTTTTCATTCCAAGCACGAGGAGACTGCTTGAGACCGTACAACAACTTCACAAGAGGACACACAAGCTGCTCTCCTCCCTCTTGCACAAACCCCTCAGGTTGTGTCATGAACACCTCCTCCTTCAAATCCCCATTCAAGAATGCACTCTTCACATCCATGTGGTGGATTTCCCAATCCTGCGACGCGGCATGGGAGAGAAGGGTGGGAATGGAACTGAACTTTGTGACAGGTGTGAAGGTCTCATTGTAGTCAATACCTTCCGCTTGCGTGAAGCCCCTTGCACAGAGCCGTGCCTTGAAGCGGTCAATGGTGCCGTCCGGGTTGTAATTGACGCGGAAGACCCACTTGCAGTCCACCACCTGGCTTCCTGCTGGCTGCGACATGAGCTCCCACGTATTGTTCTTTGCGAGTGAGTCCATCTCCTCTTGCATTACCGCACGCCACTCTGCTGCATGCTCACCGTTCAGGGCCTCAAAAACAGTTGTCAACTCCTCCACGGTTGCCACATAAGCAAGCTCTGCTGCGACATGGCTGAAGCGAGTTGGCGGCCTCACGGTACGGCCGCTTTGCGTGGAAGTGCGGCTCAGCACCTGGGCTGCAATGTCGGTATCGCTCTTTGTTGCTTCCTTCTCCTTCTTGTCGATAGTGCTTGCCATTGTGGCTGGGCTTGGTGCCGGATCCACTGCTACAGAGGAGGTTGTGATATCGGAGAGTCACTTTGCCTTGTTTCTTGCTCCTTCCTCCTGCTCCTTCATGGTCTCATGTTCCTGCTCAATAGCCATGACACTTAGGAGGAGGGGCGGAAAGACTTCAATAGCTCCATCATCACAAGCTCCCACTTGAACCCAACCCTCTTTCTCCTCAAACACCACATCCCGGCTGATCACAATCTTCTTGTTGCTTGGGTCAAACAGCCGGTACCCCATGCTCTCCATGTCGTACCCAACAAACATGCATGGGCGGATTTTGGAGTCAAGCTTCTTACACTTTTTGGTCGGGAATGTGCAGGAAGGCCTTGCACCCAAACACCCGCAGATTTGCCACCGACGGCTTGCGGCCCAACCATGCCTTGGCTGGTGTGACGCCGTCGAGTGCCTTCGTTGGGAAGAGGTTCTTCAGGAGGGTTGCGGTCATGACTGCTTCTCCCCGCATCTCAAGCGGCACACTCCGCCCGTGGAGCATGCTTTGGGCGGCTTCCATGAGAGTGCGGTTGCACCTCTCAGCGACGCCATTTTGTTGTGGGGAATATGGAGCTGTTCTCTCTGCTTTGATACCCGCTTCCATCAGCACATGTTCAAAGGCGTTGTTGACGTACTCTCCACCACCGTGCGCAACACCTTGATGCTTGACCCCTTCTCCTTCTCCGCCCTTGCCTTGAACTCCAAGAACCTGGTCAAGCACTCATCTTTTGATGCAAGGAGAAAGAGGGTGGTGAAGCGGGTGGCATCATCAATGAAAGTGATGAAGTAGAGAGCATCCCCCATAGTGCGCACACTCATTGGACCACAAAGGTCCGTGTGCACAAGCTCAAGCGGCTGCATTGCATGGCGCATTGACACAGCCCCAAATGCCTTGCGATGTTGCTTTCCCACCATGCAATCCCCACTAACGGCTTCAGCGCATGAGAGGTCCTTGGGAAACTCACTCACCATCTCCTTTGAAGCCAAAAGCTTCAAGTTGCTACTCCCAAGATGACCAAATCTCTCATGCCACAGGTTCCCCACTGCATCACCATCCACTGACGCCTTTGCACACACCACCGCCAACAGAACATGCACATAGAGGTGGTAGAGGTTCCCCTCAAGTGATGCAATGCACACAAGGGCACCATCCTCATTCATGATTTTGCATCGCCTCATCAAACTCCACCTTGCACCCCTTTTTCGTCCACTGGCTCACGGACACAAGATTTGCCCCTATCTTTGGAACATAAAGCACATTGGTGAGTTTTACATTCCGTTCCTCATACCCCACCTTGGTGACAATGCCCACGGTCCCTTCTCCCACTGCCAACAAGGCCCCTTTGTCTCCCATGGAAACATCCTTAGGAAGGATTGTCTCAAGAGACTTGAACCACTCACGATGGGAGTTGAGGTGGCACGAGGCACCAGAGTCAACATACCATTGATCCGGAGCTTTGTCCTTGACTGTGGCCGTGAGCATGAACAGCTTCGTGGCGGCCGGCGCAGCGCGGATGGTCAAAGAGTCACCATTTGAGGAGGAGGAACCTCCCTTGGGGAAATGCGGCTTCTTGTGTTATTGCGATTTGTGCTTGCATGTGGGGCAGTTACGGATGATGTGGTCAGTTGCACCGCAATGGAAGCATTCACACTGTCCCTTCTTTGGCGATGCGGTCGTCTTTGCCTTGCCCTTCTTGTCTTTCAGCTACAAGTTAGCAAAGCTCACAAAGGCGGCATTCTTCCCCTTGGCGTCGCGTGAGTGATGACGCATCTCCTCGTGGAGGAGCTTGACTTTCACCCCCTCGAGTTGGAGAGCACGCCCGACTGCGCCTCCAAGGTGATGATGAGCAAATGGTTTCTTTGCGAGAGCCCCTCCAAGAGCATGAGATTGAGCTCGTCGTTCCCCACCTCAATGTCCACCGCCGCAAGTTGCGCCGCCAAGTCCTTGGCATGGGTGATGTAGGCCTGCATGGTCTCGCTCCCACCCATGCAAAGCTTGCGGAAGCGATCACAAAGCATGATGCGGTTAGCCACTTGGCCCACCTTATAAAATCCACACAATGCTCCCCAAGTATCACGAGCCAACTTTTGTGGGCGAATGTAAGACATAAGTGTGGGAGCGACGTTCATGGTAAGGAGGATCAAGGCCTTACGGTTATCCTTCTCGAACTTCTCCTTGTCTGTAGCACTCATCTCGGCCACGTGCCGGGGTTGCCGGTGAGGAGGTCGTTGATGCTGACACTTGTGTTGATGTTGCACTCGGCGCCGTTTTTCCTCCCTTCACGACATCCCAAAGCCCGCGTTCTTCAAACACAAGTTGCATGCGATACTTCCAATGAATGAAATTGGAAGCACCCTTGAGCTTGTTGACGACGTTGAATTCCTTGGTCAAAGCGGCTGCCATGAATACCAGTGTTGGTTTGATTTAAGGTCTTGCCAAAGCCACAGCACACTGATTATGACAGATTGGAGGCTTGGAGCAAGAATTATGACGTGCAAAACTCGATCTTGGGTCACTGTCCCAAATCTGGCAGAGATGTGGACAGAAATTTGACTGCTACAATGACGTTTGTAAATCACTCAAAACACGGAGTTACAATGCACTTAATGGTTCGTTGGAAAGCTGGAGATTTAGAAAGTATGCTCTCCAAATTTCAGCATCAATAGAGCACCATGGAGTTCTTGGCACTTTGGCAAAGTTACTGTGGTCACAGGAGAACTTGGGGCAAATATTTGACTTAGAAATGCAAAACACACACAAGAGTAGTGTCTCATATAGCTGGCACTCCTAGAGTACATAGAGGCACAGCTACACACCAAAAAGATGGATTCCCTAACCCTCCGAGGCGCAGGTGAAGAAATTTGGGGTAGTTCGAATTTTTCCTCACTGCTGTCATGCCCCAGGACATGCTGGAATTCCCCCAATGTGATGGTTTTTGGTCATCAACCCCTCAAGGCAACTTGGGTGCCCTGTTTCGGCTCCCACGCCGCTAAGTTGCAGCTTGCCGGTTGGGCGATTCGCTAAGAAAAAACACAAAGGTGCAACCTGCGCTGTCCATGCTGGAAAAGGCATTTAGCGCACGTGTAGGGTCAGAAAAGTCGCGGCTCAAATTGACCGGGTTGAATGTTCTGACTCGGCACTAAGAGTTGCTGAATCAGCAGGCACATCACGTAGAATCCCTTTTCTGTGTCCACACATAGACATCTGGCATGCCCATTTGTCTCATGTTGCCGTTAAGGCACATGGTGGTGTTGGACAGCCGGCTTTGGCCGTCCACGCGCGGCAGATTTAATTCGGTTTGCAATCTTTGCGTTGCTTGTTGCACTGGCAAGCGTGCGACATCACCAAAAAAAACTTTTGTCCTGTGCTGACTCGCCAGTTTGACCATTTGCGAATCAGCCACCCATTTTCTCTCACTTGCCATCTTTTCTCTCTCTGCTTGCTCCATTCGCCTGTCCACCACTCGGTCAAGACATCCGGCGAATTTCGCCATCATCACTCGCCAACAATGTCTAGATGCGGCTTAACTTGTGACTTGGGACATCCGCCGTGGCTCGGTTGGAGAGCGCCGTAGCAGATGCCCATGTATTTATTGGTCTGTGGTCATCTGATCCTTGCAAGGCAACATCTGCTAGTGCCAGGTCACTGATGGCTGTGGGGGAGCACATCACCAGTGTGGTGTCAGAGGAAGGACAGATTCAGGCAGGCGGACGAACAGGTGGACAGACAGACGGACAGACTGAAAGACAGTCAAAAGGACAGACAGATGGACTGACAGACAGACGGACGGATGTACGCACAGACGGAGAGAAGAACAGACAGACGGACGGACGGACGGACGGACGGACGGACGGGACAAATGTGTTGGAGTAATGCTCCTCACCATGGCAGGAGTGACTCCAAAAAGGAACACCAAAAAGACAAGCCTTAGTGGCTTGGTGGTTAATGGTGTCCACCTCTAGAGGCAGGGGCCCTAGTTCAAGTCCCGCAAGATCAATTTCTGCCCTACCTCAAGGGAGGAAGAAAATAGATCCCAGAAAGCTAGCTCAAACTCTAGAATTCCTCCTTAAGGTTCTAGAAGGCCAGGGGAGGGTCCAGGAAGGTGGCACACCTTCTAGAAGGGGTGACTTGTTCTACAAGGCATCTAGGGGTGTCTTGGTCTTCTGGAAACCTTCCCTCTTACTAGAAGCAAGCTGAGGAATCTAGGAAGGGACAGAAACTTCTAGAGGAAGCAAGAGATGCCTTCCTAGGTGGGAAGAGGACAGCCTACCAAGGGCCACTCTAGAAGCCATAGAATCTGCTAGGAAGCTCCAACTCTGGCATGCTTTGGTGTTCTGGAAAGCTTTGATCAGTGGCTATAAAATTAAACTACTTTTCAGCCTTGATCATGAGTTCATTCCCATTCAATTGAGGCCAAAACTATCGCCTCACTCTCTGGCCAGTTTTCTGCCATCCTTGGAACCAGTTGCCTCCACAGTTTCAGTCTCTCCAAAAAGAGTTGGTGGTGTGAAACACCCTGGAGGGTCCACTGCTAGGGACCCTCCAGGGTGCACACTCACCCTCAAGCCAACAAAGGGTTGGCCCACGCCTCTAAGGGGCTCAAAGCCAGCTTGATTTCATGCTTCCAATAGCAAGACATGGCGACCAGCGAGCAAGAGAGCAGCCGTACTGTCCTTACGTTTGATGGGACAGGCTTTGACTTGTGGAGTTAGTAGTTTGAGGTCTTCCTCGACAACAAGGGACTGCTTGAGCTCGTAAAGGGTGATGAGACTGCTCCACCGGAGACTGCAACGGCTGCAACGGCTCAGGTGAAGGAGGCATTACAAGAAGCGCAACAAAAAGATGTTGGCGCTCCTTGTGTCTGCGTTATGCCCACCACAACTTAGGCACATCCAAGGATGCACCCTGGCCGCAGACGCATGGTCAAAACTTTGCTCCATCTACCAGTCAAGCAACCTTGCCAATCAGCTCTTTATCTTCAAACGGCTCGTCACCCTCCGAGCCAACGAAGGCAACAACATCATGGAGATCATGCAGTAGATAGATTCACTCGCAGCGGAGTGCGTGGCTACGGGTTGGGAGGTTGACTCTCAATTGCAAGCTATGGTCCTCCTTCTGGCCTTGCCGAACAAGTGGAGTCCCATGATCATAGTCCTTGGTGTCTGGCCTTCCGACGAGCTGAAGTACTCAAAGGTTGCTGAGTACGTGCGCAACGAGTGGATGCAACTTGGTGGTCTAGAGAGTGCAGCGGAATCAAGTTCAGCTTACACGGTTCATCCTCACAGAGAAGGCCGAAGGGACAAGTGGAATGGTGCCAAACAGGGCACCAAGAAGGGTGACAAGAAGGGGAAGTGCTTCAACTGTGGCAAGGAGGGCCACCATGCGTGCAACTGCCCTAAGAAGAAGCCAGACCAGTTGCAGCGGGGTGGGAAGAAAGACAAGCAGGCCCTTATGGTGTACAACTTGACAAACTTGAAGGATCCGGGCGTTTCCGTCATTGACTCCGGATCATGTTGCCACACCCAATGCAACAGGGCGGCATTTGTCACCTGCGGTGCCTTGGAGAGATGCATGACGGTGGCCAACGGCAAAACAGAGGTTGCCGCCGGTGAGGGTAACGTCCGCATTGAGTCTATTGTGGATGGCAAACCTTTCACGAGCACGATCCATGACGTGCTCCACATGCCCAACTTTGAGGCAGACCTGCTGTCTGTTAGTCGCCTTACCGACAAGGGACTTGAGGTGCTCTTCATTAAGAAGGAGGCCGTCATCTGCAAGGAGGGCAAAGGCAAGGTTATTGTGCATGCCAAGAGAGACAACGACGTGTACCTGCTACGCGCAAAGATCCTTGGCAGCCGGGCGGGGTCCAACGCTGCCAATCTTGCAACAAAGGATGAAGGAGACCTGGAACTATGGCACGGCCAACTTTGCCATGTTTCTCCATCGATAGTGAAAGCGATTGCAAAGAGAGAGGTGGTGCGGGGTCTCCAAATCAGTGGCTTTGATGGAACCAAGGAGACTGTGTGTGAGCCATGTGTTATCCGCAAATCAACGCGGCAGCCGTTTGTGGGAAAGGGGACGCGTGCACCTACAAAGTTGGCAGTGGTGTACACATAGATGTGTGTGGACCACATGAGACTTCCATCGGGTAGAGCTTGCTACCTCCTCACCTTCACCAATGACCACAGTCACAAAGTGTACCTCTACCTCATGAAGTGGAAGAGCAAAGTCCTTGCATGCATGCAAGAGTTTGTGGCAGATGTGGAGCGCCAGACAGAGTTGAAGGTGAAGGCGTTCCGGAGCGACAACGGTGGTGAATATGCTGGCTGCTTTGGGTGGATGAAGAGGAAGGGAATTTGGTGGCAGAAAACAACTCCACACTCCCCGTAGCAAAATGGCGTCACAGAGAGAGCGAATGGAACAATCCTTGAAATGGTGCGATCCATGTTGAGCAACGCTGGCCTTCAACAACGGTATTGGGTGGAGGCGGCATGGACAGCAGCATACATAATGAACCTTACACTGACCAAGCTGTTCAAGGAAAAGGAGAGCAAGGCGTGGAAGATGCCACAAGAGGTGTGGAACGGGATGAAGCTGGCAGTGGGTCACCTCCGCACGTTTGCCTCCGGAATCCATACATCTCCCTCCCTCTCCACCTCCTCAATCCATTCAAGGCGCTTGCAGTGGAAGAATGACGAATTCACCCTCTGGTACAAACCTCTTGCCGAGAACTGTCTCAGAGCCTCCAGAGATGGCAAGCTTGCGATAACGGTGATCGGCAGCTCTTCGACAGCCTCCTCCCAAATTGGACGTAGCAATGCATCCTCTTGGTCCCCCATGAGGAAACAGCCAAACAACTCCACTAGAGAGTGGAGAAGAGCTGCAGATGAGCAAACGTAGGTGAATGCCCATCCCGCCTTCTTCAATAACTCTGCTGGGTTCTCTAACAATCCCTGGTATTACTAGACAGCATTTTCTTTCTTTGAACTCAGCCAGATGAAGCAATCAAAGCTCAATATCACAGTACAAGCTCTAAAGGCACAGCCAGAATGTAATGAGTATTCGTTCGTTCTCTTGTTCTGATATTCATGCAATTCATATTGAGGAAGAAAAAGAATAGAATGAAACCCTTGCACCATGTAGAAACCAGCAAAGCAGCAAACCACTCTAACGTGGCAAGCTGAGGGCAGTCCAACAACAACCAGCTGTGAAGGAACAAGCTAGGAAGATACAGGCGTGCTTAGGTGAACTTACTGAGAAGGATTAGGCTATTGATGGCCCGAGTTAGGCATGTGTCAGGACTTTGACATAAGCAGAGCAACACAAGGGGGGAAACAGCGGGAGCAAAGGGCCATGTGGGAATGCTGTGGGGCTGACATAGGACGCTGATGCAGGAAAGCGCTGGGAGTTAGCCACAGATACTATGGGACATGTCGAACGCAGGGATGGGAGGGCCAGTTGGAGACGATGGACTGGGGAGCCTGGTAACTAGGTGAAGAGCTAAGGCAAGGTGGACTGGAAAGTGGCGAGATCATGAGAGGGAGCCCAACAAGACAGAGAGTGGACTTGAAAGCCGGGAGGTGACATCCACCACCCATGTCTTGCCCAATCCAGAGTAAAAGATAAGAACGTCCAGATGGATCCCCCCAGTAGCAGGTGCTCCTACTCTACATGCACAGCCTTCCCAATATAATCTTTCTGTGAGTGCTCACACAAATCTTTGCCAACTTGTCACGGATGGCCTTCTGGATCCGGCTTATTGGCCCTGACCCCGACTGTCGTGTCACTTCTGCTCGCAAGAAACCCTGGCCACCAGATAGATGAGGTAATCAAATGTAAGCCCAAGGCAGAGGTGGGTCAGACTTGGGCCTGGAGACAGGAATCAGCAAGAGCCAAGTACATGCAATCATGTGTGCCAGTGGGAATCGCCTGCAGCCAGAGGGTGTGCTCTTAGACCCCACCGCCCAAAACCTCCAGACCATACAATCACAGGCCATCTGGGAACATGGCACTGCCCACTGCTTCCACCTCCCCCAACCACTGGAAACGCTTGAAGCAAAAGAAGGAGGGGTTGAGTCTCTGATACAGGCCTCCTCCCCACCACTCTCTAAGTACCTCCAGCATGGGAAGGCTGGCCGCAATGGATGGCAGCTTCCACTCCTTCCTCCCAAATGGGGCAGAACAACTCCATATGCCTCACATCCGGGAGGAGAAGGCCAAACAGCTCCACTAGAGAATGGAGCAACGCTGCTGATGATCACGTGTAAGCAAGGTGTGCCCACGGCTCAGCTGCAAAGAGTGTTGGAGTAATGTTCCTCACCATGGCAGGAGTGACTGCAAAAAGGAACACCAAAAAGACAAGTCGTAGTGGCTTAGTGGTTAGTGGTGTCCACCTCTAGAGGCAGGGGCCCGGGTTCAAGTCCCACAAGATGAATTTCTGTCCTGCCTCAAGGGAGGTGGAAATGAGATGCCAGGAAGCTAGCTCAATCTCAAGAGTTCCTCCTTAAGTCTCTAGAAGGCCAGGTGAGGGTCCAGGAAGGTGGCATACCTTCTAGAAGGGGAGACTTGTCCTACAAGGCATCTAGAGGTGTCTTGGTCTTCTGAACACCTTCCCTCCTACTAGAAGCAAGCTGAGGAATCTAGGAAGGGGCAGAAGCTTCTAGAGGAGAGAAGGGATGCCTTCCTAGGTGGGAAAAAAGACAGCCTACCAATAGACACTCTAGAAGCCATAGAATCTGCTAGGAAGCTTCAAATCAAGCATGCTTTGGTGTTCTTGAAAGCTTAGATCAGTGGCTATAAAATGCCACTGCTTGTGAGCCTTGATCAAAGTGTTCATTCCCAGTCAATTGAGGCCAAAACTATTGCCTCAATCTCTGACCAGTTTTCTGCCATCCTTGGACTACTGCATGTGTTTTGTTTTTTTTTCTTTGTTTTGTTTTCCCTTTTTTGGGGGGGAAAGGTTTTTTTTTTTTTCCTATGAAAGGGAGCATGCAAAGCCGCCACCGACGGGCACAATCATGTGGTTTTCCTCTGCATTTTCCCCATGTATACTTTTTTCTTGCATGGATTCACTGCATCAATTTTCTTCCAACGAGCAGGACACTGAACAACAATTCCCTGATTGGGAGTATTCCAGCCTCTCTTGGTGCACTGACAAGTCTTCGGTTTTTGTAAGCACTTAACCAGGCTCTGCAGCAATGATGCAGTGCTCTGTCTAGGTTACTACTGACCTCCTGGTATTGACACATGGATGGATGAGCGGATGGATGGAAGGACGGACGGACGGACGGAATGACACATGGACGGACGGGCGGACAAACGGACGGACGGACGGACAGACGGACGGACGGACGGACGGACGGACGGACGGACGAACGGACGGACGGACAGACGGACGGACGGACGGATGGACGGACGGAGAGATGGATAGACGGACGGATGGACGGACAGATGGATGGATGGACGGATGGAAGGACGGATGGACAGATGGACGAACGGATGCATGCATGGATGTATGGACGGATGGATGGATAGATGGATAGATGGATGGATGGATGGATGGATGGATGGATGGATGGATGGATGGATGG
>SZWC01008944.1:5927-39449 GCA_023375785.1 Penium margaritaceum | reverse complement strand
TGCAAGAGGTCCAGCAAATGGAATGGAATCTCGACTCCAACATGCGTGCCATGATCCTTCTAATGGCGCTGCCGGAAAGCTGGGGGTCCTTGATCACCGTATTTGGCGGTTGGAAGGAGGCAGATTTGACGTACGAGGCTGTCGCCGAACACGTCCGCAACGAGTCCATGCGACGCAGTGGCGCCGCGGCAAACATCTCAGCCTATGCCTCTTGCTTCGGTGGACAAAGTGCAAGGTCTCGCTCCAATCAAGGCAACAGCGGAAGCGGTGGCGGTGGAGGGAAAGGCAATGGTGGCGGGAAGAGTTCCAAGAAGCCCGGCAACTATCACAACTATGGCAAGGCTGGGCACTGGGCTAGGGACTGTCGTAGTCCAAAGAGAGAAGGCGGGAACAAAGGTGGAAAGGAGAAGAAGGAGCTCACCAACATGATGGCTAGGGGGCTGTCCATGAAGGGCACAACGATCCTTAGGCCCGGGCATTCGCCCTTGACTCGGGCACCAACCACCACTCATCAAAAGAGAATGGTGGATTTGTCTCCATGACCGAATCTGTCATGCGCATCAAGTGTGCAAACGGTGGCGTCGTCCAAGCCATGGGCGAAGGGGACAAGGTGATCACATTCAACGTGAATGGTGCGGAGAAGGCAGTCAACCTTCAAAAGGTGGTGTACATGCCCTCCTTTGCAGCCAACTTGCTGTCCGTCTCACAAATCACCGACAACAACATGACAGTGGTGTTCACCAACAAGGAAGCGGTGGCCCTCAAAACCGAGGACATCCAGATTTTGTACACCAAAGACGACCTCTTGCTTCAAGTTCCAAGATTCGACGGCCTCTACGTGCTTCAAACCAAAGTCACCAAGGCGTCGGATGAGGGACTCGCATGTGCCACCAAGACAGTGGCACCGGAGCCAAAGGATGTACCACCGGCGACCACTGTGGCCGCCACATCAACCAAGGACACTGATGCTGAGCTGTGGCACCGGCGATTTGGCCACGTGGGCAACAGTACGCTGCAAAAGATGCAAGAGCAAGAGGTTGTCCGCTGAATGGAAGGGTGCACCATGAAGCATGGCAAAGGGTGTACATTGTGTGAACCATGCCTCCAAGCGAAGGCAAAGAAGAAGTCGTTTGGGAGAGGTCAACGAGCGGAGCACTTCTTGGAACTGATACACAGTGACGTGTGTGGACCCTTTTGCACACCGTCTTACGGAGGAAGCAAGTGCTTTCTGACCTTCATTGACGACCACAGCCGCAAGTTGTGGATCTACTTCCTCAAAACAAAGGGAGAGGTCAAGGAGAAGCTCCTCGAGTTTGTCGCCATGGTGGAGCGGCAAACGTCCAAGAAGGTGAAGGCGCTCCGAAGTGACAACGGGGGTGAGTACGAGGCATGCAAGCCTTGGCTCAAGCATCATAGCATCCGCCACAAGCAAACCACCCCTTACAACCCCCAAAGCAATGGCGTTGCCGAGAGGATGAACCAGACCCTACTCGGCATGGTGCGAAGCATGCTCTTCGACGCCAAGCTCCCACCTCGCTTTTGGGCTGAAGCAATAACAACGACTTGCTACCTCTTGAACCTCACACCAGCGACCGCCTTGCGGAAGCGTGGAAAGGAGCAGGACAAGCAGCTGAAGACCTCACAGGAAGCATGGTCGGGAAAGAAACCCAACGCATCTCATCTGAAGGTGTTCGGGTCAACTGCATGGGTGAAGATCCAGTCGAGAGAAGGTGGAGGCAAGCTCGACGCACGCTCCAAGAAGTGCATCATGGTTGGGTACGACACGTCACACAAAGCCTATCGGCTTTGGGACCAGGCAGCAGGCAAGCTCGTAAGGAGCCGCGACGTCGTGTTCGACGAACGCACCCTTGGAAAGGGAGAGCTGCTGGACCCGACCCTCACTCCCAAAGCGGGAGAGTGGATAGTGTTGCTTGAGTCCGGAGACCAAGCACCCGACAACTGGCTCGCCTTGCCAGCAGGTGGTAGGAATGGGAGAGTGGCTGTAGAGGATGATGCAGCATCTGACATGGACGCGGACACCGAGGCGTCCGAGGCTTCCGAGTCTGACTTGGAGTCTGACGACTCTTCTGACGACGACGACGACAAACCACCACCTGTGGAAGCACCAGCACCAAAGCAAGAAGCGGCACCACTACTCCGGCGCAGTTTGCGACCAAAGGGAGCACCTTTGCGGTATGAGGATGATTGGACCGGCCTTAGCTGGTCGTGCATGGCTCAGGGAGAGCCATCCACACTGGCGGAGGCCATGAATGGCCCAGATGCGGCCAAGTGGAAGGAGGCAGTGGATAGCGAGCTCGCATCCATTGCNGAGAACGGCACGTGGGTGCTGGTGGATAGACCCGACAAGGCCCACGTGGTGGGATCCAAGTGGGTCCTCCGAGTAAAGAAGAAGCAAGACGGCAACATCGACAAGTTCAAGGCAAGGGTAGTGGCTAAGGGGTTCTCTCAACGCCCGGGCTCCGAGTACGATGAGACGTTCGCGCCCGTCTTGACCTTTGCCTCCATCCGCTCTCTCCTTGGCATTGCTGCCGCAAAGAACTTGGAGATACACCAGATGGACGTCAGGACAGCTTTCCTTTATGGGAAGCTTGACAAGGAAGTGCTGATGGAGGTGCCCGAAGGAGTCGAAGCTCCCAAGGGCAAGGTGTGCAAGTTGGTGAAAGCGCTATACGGGCTAAAACAGGCCCCAAGGATGTGGTACAAAGAGATGGAAGGTTTCATGATCGGCCTCTCCTTCGCTCATTGCCAGAATGACCCGAGCATGTACGTGCGCGATGATGGGAGAGGGCTGATGCTGGTTGCGCTGTACGTGGATGATCTGATCATCTGCTCGTCTTCGGTCAGGCTGTTGGATGTGCTAAAGTCTGACCTCAGCAAAAGGTTCAAGATAAAGGACATGGGTCCTCTCAAGTACTACCTCGGGATTGCCATCCACCGCAACCGAGCAGCAGGCACCATCGAACTCAACGAAACCAAATACATTGGTGAGGTGCTGAAGCGCTACCACATGGAAGACTGCAAACCTGTCAGCACCCCAATGACGACCGACACAAAGCTGAAGGCCTCCATGTCGCCAAGCAACGAAGCAGAACAAAGGGAGATGTAAGACATCCCCTACCAGTCCGCCGTGGGTAGCATCATGTAGGCCATGGTAGGGACTCGTCCGGACATCTGCTATGCTGTGGGATAAGTGAGCAGATTCGTGGCCAACCCTGGACCACAACATTGGCAGGCAGTCAAGCGCATCTTGCGCTAACTGCAGAAGACACGTCACATGGGCCTCGTCCTTGGAGGCCAAGAAGGAACAGACCCCTTTCATCTAAAGTGCTACATCGACGCTGACTGGGGAGGAAATCTTGACGACAGGAAATCCACCTCTGGATACGTGTGCATCTTGACTGGTGCTGCCATCTCATGGGCCAGCAGGAAGCAGGATTGTGTTTCTCTGTCCACGGCTGAGGCAGAGTACGTTGCTTTGTCTGAGGTGTGGAAGGAGACTCAATGGCTCCGCAGCCTGCTTGGCGAAATGATAGTGCCACAGAAAGACGCCACGATCGTACACGTGGACAACATGAGCGCCATCTCGATGGCTGAAGATGAGATGATCTCCCGGCAAACGAAGTACATCGACATACGTTACCACTACTCACGTGACCTGGTCAAGAAGAACGTGGTGGACTTACAGCACTGCGGAACAAAGAGCATACTTGCTAACTGCATGACCAAGCCGCTGGACAGCGACTTGCATTATGCAAGCATTCGTAGATTCGGCATGAGGAGTGCGGTAAAGGAAGGGTGAGCTCCAAGGCATTGATGGAGCCGAGCAAGGGACAGATGGACAGAGGTGCAAGGGAGAGTTTTGTTGAAATAGTATGCACCTTGTCCACTGCCTAGCTGGCTAGCTACACGTACAGACAAGGCATGCACTGCTCTATGGAGTATGTCCCCTTGGTCTGTTCTGAGATGGGCCAGGAATGCACTGCCCATAATGGGTATGTCCCCTGTGCCTCATCATAGGAACCATACCTTTTTTGGCTCGGTTGATTAGGCACCGGAGTCTCAAACCAGAGGTCGTGGGTTCAAACCCCGCGACGGCCGCAATTTTCTTTGTGGCCAAAACTGGGACAGGAAGCTTCTAGGAAGCTTACTAGAGCCTGCCTTGAGGATGACACTTGGCGGTCCAAGGACGCGCCAAGTAGGAATGTAGGATGAGGTTGGCTCCAGTGGAGCCACTACAAGCAGAAGCTTTAGCAAAGCTCTGCAAGTATAAAAGCCTGTACCTTGCATGCATCCATTTACAGTTCTTGCCTTTGAGACTCCTCACAGAGTGCCCAACGAAAGGTAGACACTAAAGACCAACATGCGGACTTCGTGAGGTTGCAAACCAAACGAACCTAAAGTGTGGATCCCTCGTTCGAGGGTGATATGTTATCTTGGTTGCAATACCAAGAGCGGTTGGCGGCCTCCGATGTCGGGACCCGTTTTCTAGACCGTTGCTATACGGCGCATTGACACCCTTCGCTTCCTCTTGGAAGATCACACCACGGCTGCGGATGGTCTTGCGTGCGGCAAGGTTGTAGAGGCGGTATCCCATGGTGTCGTAGCCGAGGAAGGCGGCTTTCACCGACTTTGCGTCCAGCTTGCTACGGCTGCCGGTAGGCACATGCACAAATGCGCCACACCCGAAGACTTTCACGTGCGTCACTGTTGGCTTGCGTCCTGTCCACGCCTCCTCCGGTGTCATCAGTGGCACGGCGCACGTAGGGCTTCGGTTTTTCAGGTACACGGCGGTATTGACCGCTTCCGCCGAAAAGGTTGGCGGGAACCCCACGTCTTGGAGCATGCTGGGAACACGCTCCATGAGCGTGCGGTTTGCGCATTCAGCCACGCCATTTAGCTGCGGTTTTCCAGGTGGGGTGATCCTGTGCTTGATCCCGCGACGCTTGAGGAAGGTGCGGAAGTCGTTGGAGAGGTACTCTCCTCCACCATCGGTGCGAAGTACCTTCAACCGCCTGCCACTGTCATTCTGTGCAACAACAATCCACACCTTGAAAGCATCAAAGCACTCATCCTTTCCAGCCTGGAATGACACCCATGTCTTCCTCGAATTGTCATCAATGAACGTGACAAAGTACAACTTGCCGGACAAGGATTGTGATGGCATGGGACCGCACAAATCAGAGTGAACGAGTGTGAGAAGCTGAGCCGCCCCTTCCCCTCCCCCGTGAAAGGAGCGCGGGCTTGCTTCCCTTCAGTGCAGCTCTCACAAGCCGATGCACTAGGCTGCTTTAACCCCGTGAGCTCTAGGCCGCGGACCATCTCTGCATGGAGATGATGGCGCCAAAGCCGAGGTGACTGAGCCGGCGGTGTCACAGGCTGATGTCGTGTTTTCCCTCTCTCGCCACCAACGCTGAGTTGGCTGTCTTCTCCGACGCCACGTAGAGGCGGTAAAGACCGTCCTCCTTGTTTGCTTTTGCAAGCACACAGCCTGCACGGGCAGAGATGGTGCAGCCACCATTCTCAAAGCAAACCTACATTCCTTCGGAGATGAGAGATGAGACAGAGAGGAGGTTAGCTGCCAGCCCCGGAACATGGAGCACCCCCTTCAAACGACATTCCACATGCTTACCCTCAACGGAAGCACAAAACACAATCGCACCCTCCCCAACCGCCATTTGCTCATGGTTGTCCCCCATGACGAGGCTCAATGACGGTGTAGATAACAAACCACTCCCGGCAACATGTCATGTGCCGCGTGGCTCCCGAGTCGATGATCCAAAACAGGGCGGTGTTGTCAGAGACGTGCAAGACCTGGATGGTTGTCATGAATCCACTCTCCCAATCTACGGCGTTCGCGGAAGCGTCGGACTGTTTTCCTGCTCCTACTCTAGCCGCAAGGTCGACCTTCTTCTTCCGGCATTCGTGCGCCCAATGGCCCGGCTTCTTGCAATAGTGGCAGTTCCCCTTCTTCTTCCCTCCTCCGCCGTTGCTCCTAGTTGATGTAGCACCACCCACATGACCAAAGTTGGTGATGAGGGCGACGTTCAGTCCGCTTCCGCCCTCCTCTCCCTTGCGCCGCTCCTCCTCAAACAGCAGGCTCTCCTCCACATCATTAAGGGAGAGCTTGTCACTACGCTGGTCCAGGGCAACAATGAGAGGAGTGTAGCTGCTAGGAAGGCCAGAGAGGATGGTTAGCATGAGCACACGCTCCTTGACAGGGTCCACAATTGCAGCAAGCTGGTTAGAAAGAGACTTCACCATGTTGATGTAGTCAATCATGGATCCGGACTCATCCATCTTCATAGTGTGAAAGCGACGACGTAGCTACATATTCATGAGGATTGACTTGGAAGCATAAGTGGAATCAAGCTTTTTCTACACCTCCTTTGGCATGAGGATGCCACGGACGAGGAGTGACTGTCGTTCGGCGAGATGGAGGTAGATGGTTGCGAGGGCGCGGTTACGCTTCTCGCGGTAGGTACGGGCCTCGACAGGGGATAGGGAGCTTTCTTCTGGTTCCTTCTCCTTCTCATCCACTTGGCTCCAGAGACCCTTCTCCATCAGCACCATCTTCATGTTGTTGCTCCAGTTGAAGAAGTTCTTGCCTTCGAGCTTGGCGATGTTGACGCCGGCCACCACAGAAGCGGATATCGCCATGGTAGTGCAACGTTCAGCCCACAAACGGCTCTCTCACAAAACAGGGTGCAAGGAATGCCTCAAGGATGAGACAAAGCCTTGTTTTTGCTCTGATATCACTGATGGAAGCTAGCGCAGCCCTCAGGGAAGTCATCAGGCTCACTAAGAGCCGCCTAGGCAAGGACCAACTGTTTGTGAGAGGGGGTTGCAGGTTGCACAGACAGAATTTACGGAAGCAAATGAAGGTTTGCAGAGGATGAGAATGTCTGAATCGACTCTTGAGTGAGAAAAGTACATTGTCACAGATTTCTAACAAGCCCTTATATGCCTCATTTGGCCTAGGGAGCACTGAGATACACTCTGTCAAAGTCTACCCTCTAGCACACTCTCCTAGCCTAGCGGGATGAGTGGCAGTCACCTTGTCACAGAAGAGAATTATGTCTCACACCACTTGGACGGCCAACAATCATCGTCTGCACCTTCCTTGAAGTCTCTTGGAGGTCCTCCAGCTGCCTTTTCTCCTTGAAGGCCGCTCTCAGCCGTCCTGGCCAATAAACCTGCCGCCTTTTGAGCTCAAAGTGCTCAGGTCGTCACTTGAACCCGACCCATGATCTCAAAACTTTGGAAATCCATATCTCAATCAAACGGACTCCGTATTGAGTGCTGTAAAGTGCGTTGGAACCTGTGAAACATCCTCTATGCAGCTGTCATGCTAGATGGGTTTTATGGAGCAACCTATTCTTGTCACTTTCTGGCACTTTCATATCCATCAGTTTTGGACTTGCCAGCGACCTTGGAGGCTCTTGGAGGGGGGGGTCCTCCGACGCATGCTCGAGGGCTATCTTCCGGCCAAGGTGGCTTGCTGCATCAGCCGTAGCAGTCGCATCCTGGTGCTGAAGGGTGCCTCGGAGGAGAAAGGGGTGCGCCCGATCGTGGTGGACGAGGTGTGGACGCAACTGGCAGGGAAGCTGCTCCTGCTCCGCGACAAGGAGAAGCTGAACTCCGTGCTCCTATCCCATCAGTACGGTGTGGCCGTGATTGACAATGCATCTCTCCTGGTCAGAGGGATCGGGGCCATCCTTGCAACAAACCCATCCTCGAGGCTGCTCCGACTCGGCATCCGCAACCCATTTAACGAGGTGGAGCGGGCATCGGTGTTCATGGCGGTGCTCGACTCAGGCCTGGGGTCCTGGTTCCCCTACCTTCAACAGTTCTCCCTTTGCCCTGCCTACCTTCTCTTCTTTGATGTCGACACACCTGCCGTCCTGGAGAGCGTTTGTAGTGTCCGCCACGATGACCCGCTAGGCCCTGCAATCATTGACCTTGATTTGGCCCGAGCTCCACAGGTCGGCTCCCAGGCCTTGGTGGCAGAGAGCGGTGGTCGGCTGGGGCATATCGGTACCTACCAGGACGACGCGACTATCTGTGGACCCCACGTACAATGGGATATGCGCCTCGGGAAAGGCGCTTTGCACGTGAAGGAATGTGGCGCAGTGTGTGGTGGCGTCAGGCTTTTGTGGTGGGTGAGATCTGCACTTTGGGAAGCGTAACTTGGGCTACACTTAGCTGAATCACACGCGTTTTGGAGCGTTGGAGAGCTCATGACTAGCCCTATATTTATTCTGATCATGTCCGTGATGAGAATATCTAAAAG
Source organism: Penium margaritaceum (assembly GCA_023375785.1). Lineage (NCBI taxonomy): Eukaryota > Viridiplantae > Streptophyta > Zygnematophyceae > Desmidiales > Peniaceae > Penium > Penium margaritaceum. The sequence continues at coordinate 31,138 of SZWC01008944.1, read as the reverse complement.
TGACTGTCTCTAAATGCCTGCTCGCATAGCGTGAGGCGACCAGAAAACTCACGCTTAGTCTCAGATCAGTGTTGACTGCAGTACCACATACAACGGCACATCAATGTCCAAAACGAGCATCGATGTAGTCCATCTGAGGCACATCAATGCTCAAGCACTGTAAACTACACATGAATGGCAGATTTCATGCTAAGAAGCATAAGTATGTATTTTTTTAGAGAACCATTTTTTCCATTTTTTCAACTAATCATCATTCTGACACATTTACACTAAGTTCAAGAAATTTTTATCACGACTGTGACATCAAGAGCAGAACAATCACAATCTCCAGAACATTAAGAATCTGCATAAATTCAGCAACTTGATCTTAGCAATGTAGCCACAAAATTATACGCTATATGATGTACTGGCACTTACTAGTGGCAGTACATCTCATAGTAAGGGAGTGAACTACATCAGTTCACAATACATGTCAAGTACAGAGATTTGCAGTCCATGTTGCAAAAGATGTATTCATAACAGGTAACACACGTGCGCAGTCAGCATGAATATGAAGTTCAGGCCATGGAAGACAGAAACATTGATTCCTATCCTACTTCCTAGCATGCCCACGCTTAGCTGGCTTTTCAGCCATAGCAGGGCATTTTGTGCTTGATGCACGGGTGGATGTGTTGTCCCTTCCAACTGCATCATTTCGCTCTTGAGCATAGCTGTTGTTGACACCGTCCTCTGGACCTGGGTCTCCAGGTGCGGGCTCATTTTTGCCATCTGCACCTCCCTCTCTATCTGGGGCTGTTGCATCTGCTGCTGTTGGTGTTGCAAGAATTGTTGGAGTTGCATGAGTTGCAGGTGTTGCAGGACTTGCAGAATTTTCAGGTGTTGCAGATTCTGCAGCAGTGGCAGCCACTGTAGGAGTTGCAGGGGTTCTAGGATCTGCTGCTAGGGTTGTTGCATCTACCGCTGTTGAAGTCACACATGTCTGGTTGCAAATGCCAGGGATAGAGACCACTGAGGGGGTCTCCTTCTGCATGGCAGTATGGGTGTATCAACCAGCACCCGGATATTCTCTTGTATCTCCACCACATCATCATCCGCCTCTACTCCAACTGCTTCCTCTTCTTCATCCTCCCCCTCACCACTGTCACTGCTCCCATCATCACCACCATTGAGCAACTCCACCTCCTCTCCCTCCTCCACAATCTCCCCATCGTCTTCAATTACTTCTCCTTCATCTGCTGAGGCTTCTACTTCTGCTGCTATCGACATCTGCCTGGCTGCTCGCCCGCCGCTCTTGCCATACACCTTACACAATCTGAAATTGTATCGGACGAGCAGCTCGAGCGTTCAGACCAGGAGACGGTTCCTACATGGAGTTTGCACCAACTCGTGCGTGGAGAACACGCGTTCACATTCAGAGGAAGAACATGGTTGAGACAGCACCTTCAGAGCAAGATCACGTAAGCTAGGTATATAGTGCATTTAGTTCACATGCCATTCAACAGCCGGCATGCTCCTGCTTTGCACCTTAGCCACTGCAGCCACAACATTGGCTTTTTTGCTGCACTTGCTGTGGGAACAGAGTTCACCATGACCTGGCCCCTCTCCAAGGCTGATATCTCAAGCAGGAGATCATCATGCTTTTCTGCTGGAACTGAAGCATCCACAACAGAGTACCATGCCTGCATGGTTGCTAAGTCAAGTGAGAGATCATTCCCAAAGTGATCGGGTTGCATCCATCGTGCAGCAACATACAGGGGGCAGGACATGTCTTTGTTCGAGAGAGAAGTGATACATCCAAGCACAAAAAAAATGTGATACTTAGCAACCTTTGCTGGCTTCCTGCCCTTTTTCTTGGCCAGAACCTTCAGCTCTTACGCGCAATCAAGAACGCCCTCATGAATCTCACCTGATGTGCCACCTTTGCTGTCAGCCCCCCGCAAGGCCCTCACCAGAGGCTCCAACAGGTCTCATAGTTGGCATACCTGCATCAAAAGGACCTTGCGGCGTACAATACAGCGCACCTCCTTCTTCCTTCCTTTGAAGCCAGCATCCCGCCTCACCCCCGTCTGCCTCCACAAGTCCCTGTCAACCATGGTCTCCAAATCTTCCTTTTGGTCCAGCAGGCGGTCAACCATGTCAAACGTTGAGGCAAACCTGGTCTCGCACAGCGCCAGCAACATCTTGCCACCACTCCCCTCTGGCAGCCAAGAGCGTGGCAGGTCATTGTTTCGCACGTAAGACACTACCTTCTCACATCTGTTGATGGTTGATCCATCCAAGAGAGAGAAACTGTGTTTTTGTCGGGATAGGCTCGCAGTGTTTACTCAGCTCCTTGGTGAGGTGATCTCCGCTGCACGCACGGTTTTTTGCCGGATTCCACTTGGATGCGTCAAAGGTTTCGATCAGGCCTGAGGAGGGGTTGTGTGACTGGACAGTGTTGGCTGCAAAAGAGGCTCCTTCTAGGGGCTGAGAAAACGACCGAGAGGGGTGCATCGCCATTCTGGTGCGATGCTAAGTATCGCACCAGACGGTGACCAGAAGGGTGTGTTGTTACTGGCACTTTTTCCTTGAAGGAAGAGTTGTACCCAACCCGGCCCGTAGGACTGGGGTACAAGGGGCATGACCCATGCGCCAAATCTCGTACGCTCACGTGCAATAGCATGTATCTGTGCAATCGACGGTTACATCTACCTCGTACATATTGGCAACATCAATAGGTACAAGGTTTGCACAACCAAAATGTGTGAACATTTCATAACATTATAGGTTCAAACCATCCTATCATGCGGGGAAACTATTGCTCTTAAAAAGAGAAGAACGGATAGTGGTGTATTAACAGTTAACATTTGACATAGCAGCAAATAGGGGATTTTTGAACAACAAAAAGTGGAATCTTTCACCCGATTTCTGCGGCGGTGTACATGTCAACGTATCCTGTTGGCATACCATTCATGGAAGACTCAATCACCTAAGTGATGAGGTTCCATATCCACCAATGGTTATCCTCTCTTTGTTTATCTGTACATTGCATACATGCATCAATATCGATTGTGATGCCTTACTCTGCTGGAGCATACGATGTGTTGTTGTCCATCAAAGTAGGCTCTCGACGGTGAGGTGTCGTGGCCGGACATGATTTTCTGATGTATGCAAAAATTCCCACTTCAAAAGTGGGCGCGCATAGGACGCCCAGAACACCCCATTTTGACCGTCCCAGGTCATGTGTGGGCCCTACAATACCACGATGCCACAATGATGTAGCTCGTTGTGGCATTGTTGTTGTTGTAGGGCCCCTACAACAAACCACAAGGGCAACACTGTCTCTGATTTGCCCAAAACAGAAGACTTGAACCACTCAAGACGATCAGACCAACGTCGAGACCACATTGTATGGATTCCTTGATAGGTTAAGGCGGCTGTACACAGCCACCAGCACAGCAAAGAAAGGCTAGTGTAGTGCGGAGGCACCTGGTAAGTGTTGGTTTGAGTGGCTTCCATCCGTCATGAGCAACGCCGATGGACTACCCATGTACCCCACGTTACTGGCATAGGCTAGAGGAGAGTGTGACGACATGATGGGCCTCTTGATTATCCCAAGACTTCTCCACTACCTACCACAGTGCCGGCAGCAAGAGCAGTGGCGACAGAGTAGCTACTCACTGATGGAAACTAGGGCAGCCCTCAGGGAGGTGATCAGGCTCACTAAGAGCCGCCTAGGCAGGACCAACTGTTTGTGAGAGGGGGTTGCAAGTTGCACAGACAGAAATTACAGAAGCAAGTTTAGGTTTGCATAGGACGTGAATGTCTAAATCAGCTCTTGAGTGAGAAGTTACATTGTCACATCTTCCTAACAAGCCCTTATATGCCTTATTTGGCCTAGGGAGCACTGAGATACACTCTGTCAAAGTCTACCCTCTAGCACACTCTCCTAGCCTTGCGGGATGAGCGGCAGTCACCTTGTCACACGAGAGAATTATGTCTCACACCACTTGGACGACCAACAATCATGGTCTGCACCTTCCTTGAAGTCTCTTGGAGGTCCTCCAGCTGCCTTTTCTCCTTGAAGGCCGCTCTCAGCCGTCCTGGTCAATAATCCTGCCGCCTTTTGAGCTCAAAGTGCTCAAGTCGTCACTTGAACCCGACCCATGATCTCCAAACTTTGGAAATCCATATCTCACTCAACCGGACTCCGTATCGAGTTTCGTAAAGTACGTTGAAACCTGTGAAACATCCTCTATGCAACTGTCATGCCAGATGATTTTTATCGAGAAACGTATTTTTATCACTTTCTGGCACTCTCATATCCATCATTCTCCCACTTTGCGAGAATAAAAATCACACAAGCCGCACAATCCCCTCAGTTGCCGAAAGCAATGTACTGCTAGCGGCTTGGTCAGGAAATCTGCCAGCATCATGCTTGAAGGGCAGAACTTGATCTGCACCACCTGCTTTGCCATGAGCTAGCGGATGAAATGGTACGACGAGTCGATGTGCTTGGTGCGTGCGTGAAACTCGGCGTTCTTCGTCAGAGTAATGGCGCTCATGTTGTCACAATAGATGGTGGTGGTTGTGGTCTGCTGCTCTCCAAGGCTTGCTAGCAGCTAACACAGCCACACAGCTTCCTTTGCTGCTTCAGTGACGGCAATGTACTCTGCTTCACTAGAGGAGAGGGCAATACACTCTTGCTTCTTGCTCCTCCAACTGACTGCACCTCCCCCGAGCACAAACACAAACCCACTGGTTGACCTCCTTGTGTCCAGGTCACCACCCCAATGTGCGTCACTGTAGCCGATGAGGATGGGACTATTGTTGCCGTTGAAGGTGAGGCAAAGGCTGCTGCTGCTGTCGAGGTAGCGCAGCACGCGCTTGACTGCCTCCCAATGCGGCACGCCCGGATTTGCGCAAAACATGCTTAACACTCGCAGTGGTTGGCTTATGTCGAGGCGCGTGCCGACTGCTGCATACATGAGGCTTCCAACAGCTGCTTGGTACGGTATTGCTTCCATGCGGCTGCTCTCTTGCATGCCGCGGGGAGTCTGCGTCATGCTCATCTTTGCTCCGAATTCCAGTGGTGTTGTTGCTTTGCGCGCTCGTGCCATGTTGAAGGGCTTGATGATGTCGCTCACGTACGTGCTCTGCGACAACTCCAAAGTCTGCTGCTGCCGGTCGTGCTTGACCTGAAGGCCAAGGCAGTAACTGAGCTCTTCCATGTCTTTCATGTCAAACCTGGCGGCAAGGGACTGCTTCACATTGTCCAAAAGAGACTTGGAGTCAGATGCAATGAGCAGATCATCAACATAGAGCAATGTGATGATCTGGTTTGCCTCTTGTGTGTACCCATAGACAGCGTGGTCTGCTTCACTGCGCACAAAGCCAAGGCCAGCTAGCTGCTCATCCATCTTGTGGTACCATGCTCTCGGGGCTTGCTTCAGGCCGTAGAGGGCCTTCACAAGCTTGCACACCAAACCTCCTCAAGGTCACCATTCAGAAATGCACACGTCACATCCATTTGGTGCACCTCCCAGTCCATAGCAGCAGCAAGAGCGAGGATCGCTTGGATGGATGGCAACTTAGCGACACGTGCAAATGTCTCATTGTAATCTACACCCTCAGTCTGCGCATACCCCTTTGCAACCAGCCGTGCTTTGTACCTGAGAATCTTACCATCCGCACCACGCGTGCGCCTAAAGATCCACCGGCATCCAATCACCCGGCTGCCGCGTGGAGCCTCCTCGAGAGTCCAGGTGCCGTTCTTCATGAGCGCACCATACTCCTCATCTGCTGCGCCACGCCAATCTGCCGCCTCGGCACTGTGTATGGCTTCAGCGAATGTGGCTGGGTCATCAGTGACTGTGAGGAAGAGAAGCTCAAGGTCAGACGACTCTGTTGGTGGTGGAACAGTGCACAAGTTCACCAACTCTTCCAGCGGCCTCTGTTTGTTTGCGACGCGCTCAGATCACCTCAGCGGCTCCCCACTATCCTTTGCACCTTTGTTTAGGCGTGCGGACCGTCCTGGCAGCTGCTGTGCGTGCTTTGCTGCTCCTCCTCATCAGATTCCGCTGTAAGCTCCTTCTCCTGCTCAGCTCCCTCCACCTCCTTACCGTTGCCGCTGTCACCGCCATCTTCCGCACCGCCCTCTTCTGCTACCGGTACTTCTCCCACTTCTGGTACAAGTGCGGGAGCAAGCAAAACTGCCAACATAGGGCTCCAAGTCCAGCCCTTCACATCCTCTTGGAAGTCCATGCCACAGCTGCGGATGATCTTGTATGCAACGAGGTTGCAGAGGCATTATCCCATGGTGTCGTAGCCGAGGAAGGCGGCCTTCACCGACTTTGCGTCCATTTTGTTACGGCTGCCAGTAGGCACATGCACAAATGCGCCACACCCGAAGACTTTCAGGTGCATCACTGTTGGCTTGCGTCCTGTCCACGCCTCCTCCGGTATCATCAGTGGCACAGCGCACGTAGGGCTTCGGTTTTTCAGGTACACGGTGGTATTGACCGCTTCCGTCCAAAAGGTTGGCGGGAGCCCCGCGTCTTGGAGCATGCTGCGAACACGCCCCATGAGCGTGCGGTTCGCGCGTTCAGCCACGCCATTCAGCTGCGGTGTTCCATGTGGGGTTACCTCGTGCTTGATCCCGCGCCGCATGAGGAAGGTGCGGAAGTCATTGGAGAGGTACTCTCCTCCACCATCGGTGCGAAGCACCTTCAACCGCCTGCCACTCTCATTTTGTGCAGCAGCAATCCACACCTTGAAAGCATCAAAGTACTCATCCTTTCTAGCCAGGAATGACACCCACGTATTCCTCAACTTGTCATCAATGAACATGACAAAGAACAACTTGCCGGACAAGGATTGTGATGGCATGGGACCGCACAAATCAGAGTGAACGAGTGAGAGAAGCTGAGCCGCCCCCTTCCCCTCCCCCGTGAAAGGAGCGCGGGCTTGCTTCCCTTCAATGTAGCTCTCACAAGCTGATGCACAAGGCTGCTTCAACCCCTTGAGCTCTAGGCCGCAGATCATCTGCTGCATAGAGATGATGGCACCAAAGCCGAGGTGACCGAGCCGGCGGTGCCACAGGCTGATGTCGTTTTCTCCCTCTCTCGCTGCCAACGCAAAGTCGGTTTCCTTCTCCGACGCCATGTAGAGGCGGTAAAGGACCGTCCTCCTTGTTTGCTTTTGCAAGCACACGGCCTGCACGAGCAGAGATGACGCAGCCACCATTCTCAAAGCAAACCTACATGCCTTCGGAGATGAGAGATGAGACATAGAGGAGGTTAGCTGCCAGCCCCGGAACATGGAGCACCCCCTTCACATGATATTCCACGTGCTTACCCTCAACGTGGGCACAAAACACAATCTCACCCTCCCCAACCACCATTTGCACATGGTTGTCCCCCATGTACTCCCGACAAGGCACAATGACGGTGTAGACAACAAACCACTCCCGGCGACACATCATGTGCCGCGTGGCTCTCGAGTCGATGATCCAGAACAGGGAGGTGTTGTCGGAGACGTGCAGGACCCGGATGGTTGTCACAAATCCACTGTCCCAATTTGCGGCGTTCGTCGAAGCGTCGGACTGTTTTCCTACTCCCACTCCAGCCGCAAGGTCGGCCTTTTTCGTCTGGCATTTGCGCGCCCAATGGCCCGGCTTCTTGCAGTAGTGGATGTTCCCCTTCTTCTTCCCTCCTTTGCCGTTGCTCCTGGTTGATGTAGCACCATCCCCATGACCAAAGTTGGTGATGAGGGCGACATCTAGTCTGCTTCCGCCCTCCTCTCCCTTGCGCCGCTCCTCCTCAAACAGCAGGCTGTCCTCCACATCATTAAGGGAGAGCTTGTGGTCACGCTGGTCCAGGGCAACAATGAGAGGATTGTAGCTGCTAGGAAGGCTAGAGAGGATGGTTAGCATGAGCACACACTCCTTGACAGGGTCCTCAATTACAGCAAGCTGCTCAGAGAGAGAATTCACCTTGTAGATGTAGTCAACCATGGATCCGGACTCATCCATCTTCACGGTGTGAAAGCGACGACGCAGCTGTATGTTCATGAGGATTGACTTGGAAGCATAAGTGGATTTTTCCAAACCTCCTTTGGTGTGAGGATGCCACGGACGAGGAGTTGCTGCCGTTCGGCGAGGTGGAGGTAGATGGTTGCGAGGGCACGATCACGATCCTCGCAGTAGGTACGGGCCTTGACAGGGGATGGGGAGCTTTCTTCTGGTTCCTTCTCCTTCTCATCCACCTACCTCCAGAGACCCTTCTCCAACAGCAACATCTTCATGTTGTTCCTCCAGTTGAAGAAGTTCTTGCCTTCAAACTTGGCGATGTTGACGCCGGCCACCACAGAAGAAGATGTCGCCATGGTAGTGCAACGTTCAGCCCACAAACGACTCTCTCACAAAAATGGGTGCACGGAATGCCTCAAGGATGAGAAAAATCCTTGTTCTAGCTCTGAAACCACTGATGGAAACTAGGGCAGCCCTCAGGGAGGTGATCAGGCTCACTAAGAGCCGCCTAGGCAAGACCAACTGTTTGTGAGAGGGGTTGCAGGTTGCACAGACAGAAATTACGGAAGCAAATGTAGGTTTTAAGAGGACGAGAATGTCTGAATCGACTCTTGAGTGAGAAAGTAAATTGTCACAGCTTTCTAACAAGCCCTTATATGCCTCATTTGGCCTTGGGAGCACTAAGATACACTCTGTCAAAGTCTACCCTCTAGCACACTCTCCTAGCCTAGCGGGATGAGCGGCAGTTACCTTGTCACACAAGAGAATTATGTCTCACACCACTTGGACAACCAACAATCGTGGTCTGCACCTTCCTTGAAGTTTCTTGGAGGTCTTCCAGCTGCCTTTTCTCCTTGAAGGCCGCTCTCAGCCGTCCTGGCCAATAATCCTGCGGCCTTTTGAGCTCAAAGTGCTCAAGTCGTCACTTGAACCCGACCCATGATCTCCAAACTTTGGAAATCCATATCTCACTCAAACGGACTCCGTATCAAGTTCCGTAAAGTGCGTTGGAACCTGTGAAAACTCCTCTATGAAACTGTCATGCCAGATGATGTTTATCGAGCAACCTATTTTTGTCACTTTCTGGCACTCTCATATCCATCAGTCACAATAAGAGCAGCAACAACAGCAACTGCAGGAGCAGCGCCAGGTGGCAGCATTCACAACAGTTGCACCTACGGCTGTAGTAACAGCAGTGGCAGCTGTTGTATTGTGCAGCAACAGTAGCAGCGGCGACAGTAATAGCGACAGCGTACGGCAACAGTAGTAGCAGTAATAGCAAAAGCAGGGGCAGCGCACAACACCAGCAAAAATGGTGGCAGCAGCAAGCAGCACAAGCAGCGAAAGCGTAATGCAGTAGTAGAAGCAGCAAGAGCACCAAGCAACAGTAGTAGCAGCAACCAGAAGCAGTAGCATTGGCAACACCCGGAGCAATAGCAATAGCAACCATCGCCGCCGCAGCTACTTCCACAGCTACAGCGGCTGCTGCTACCACCTATGTCCCCAAAGGCCCCCCTCTTTCCTTCAGAGGGCACGTTGAGGGGCAGGTGGGGCCCCCTCGAAGGGCTTCTTGAGGGGCGCGTCGAGACCCCGCTCTTGAGGGGCCCCTCGGAGGGGCCCGTCAGCCCCCTCGGCCCCTTTGGCCCCATTTGCCCCGTCGACGGCCGGACCGAGGGGCCGACGGCAAGGGAGGGGCAGAAACCCCCCCCCCCTCCTCGGTCGGTCTCCCTTCCACTACCCTTCTTTCTCGCACAACGTGCGAGCGAGCCATTGACCTTCGCCGGGAGGGAAGGCTGGCCAGAACAGCCAGACAACCCACCCCCTCCCTCCCTTTCCCTTTGTTTTCTCGCTTGCCCCCAATTCCAAGGGGCAATCAAGAATACGGAGGACGAGAAGAAATAAAAGCATTGAGAGGCCAAACAAAGAAAGGGTGACGGCAAGAAGAAAAACAACAGAGGAACACAAAACTATATAAAGACTACAGCCACAACAACAATAGTTTTTGCTGCAGTAGTAGCAGTGGTGGGTAGAGTTGCAATGACTGTATGGTGAGGAGCAATTGTCGCACAGTTTGAAGTCTTGCCTTCCTAGCCGACAACAAACTGTTGCCAGTAACGACTTCCTGTTTGAGACTTGTCATGGACTGGCGTCTTGATAGGGCCTGTGGACTAGACCCTACACCTCACTCTGTCAGGTTGACGACATGTTCGAGTCTGCCCGTCTCCCAAGGCTAGATCGTCTACCGCTTGGAGCAGCAGCCTCACTTGCTCCCACCACACCTCTTGTTCTTGAAGCATTTTCTGTTCCATTAGTGGCAGCAGCACTAGTAGCCGCATCTGGTCTGACTCCCCTCTCCAAGCGTGCTCTTGTAGTGTAGCTTGTGTTGTCTGATCACACTTGCAGACCCTGCCACCATGACCTATGGGAGTGATAGTGAATATCAGCGTCCTCCTCTCCCGTGGCTTGGTGTTTACCGTCGGTAGCAGGTGCTCTTTGCACCTATACATCATTAGGCGAGCAAGATGAGTGCGCAGTCATGTGAGCAGGCGTCCTGTGCATTTGCCTACTTCTACTATGGTGATGGACGTCATGGTCGGCGTCGATGCTGGACCCACCCTCATAGCTGGCATCTACTTTGGCTTTGGCCTCGTATGAGCATGTGTCCTCCACAGCATCTGCATCTGCCACAGTTCGTAGATCCCCTAACTGGACATGTGGCAACCATGTTCGCCACGATCCACCACCTGAGGTAGATGGCGCAGGAGCTTTGTGACCTCGTCGTTGCCAAGCGTACTTGTTCCGCTAGTTTGTGGACGGCCTCCTTGACCTGATCTCCTTCATCTTTTCCTCCATTCTCATCCGATGCTCTCTCTCTCCAGCTCCACCTACTGGCATTTCCCTGTCCGCCACCATCTTTTCGATCCTCCACTCTTCTGCTACCTTGACGCGTCCTTGAGATGACATGTCTTCACGTAGTCGCTCCAGTCGTGTGTACAGGCGGCATCGGCGTTAGCATTCGACATGTGGTTCTTGTGCTAGTCTTGACAGATCCTCTGCCTTCTTGGCTCCCGTTGCTGTCCTTGTCGAGGGAGAGTGTGGTCAGCGTCCATTGCCTGTTGTGACCACAGCGACAGGATCCGCACCCACACAATACCGTGGTACCCCTGCGTCAGCTCAGGCACATGCAGATGATACGGTGGCGGTACATGACGTGGATTCTGATTCCAACATGGCATTTATGCTGAAGACTTGCGTGTCATCAAGCTCAACTTGCACGTCCAAGATGGATCCATATCTTCCGCAGTAGCAGGCTGCACAAAGAATGCTTGCCCGGCATCCTTGGGCGGTGCCACTTGCAGCTCCGACCGGTGGCGGCCTGGCAATGGCACAGTAGTCGCGTATGGATCGGCATGCCTCTATCGGAATTTTGGGGGAGTTTGTGCAGCAAGCTCACACTAGCCCGACAAAATTTGCAGTGCAGAAGACATGCGTGTCTTCAAGGTTGACATCCATGCTGGGGCAGGAGCCGGACATTCTGCTACAGCAAGTTTCATGAGGAAGAGTGCAGGCCCCGCGTCCCTGGGCAGTTCCACTCACAACTTTGATCAATGGCAGCCCGGCGGTGGTACAAGTGTCCTGTATGAATCGAGATGCCCCTTACATACTTCTGGGGGCGTTGGTGGACGAGGCTCACGCCAGCCCATGTTTGGTCGCACAGCATAAGCAAAGTGGACCGGCTGGTGTTTTTTAGGCTGAGGCATTCTTGAAAGTAACATTGCTCGAAAATGTCATTGGGATATGTGGTGTAGTAGATATGGTAGGCACAACCTTGTCATGGACGCAACCTGAGGACCACCTTCAGCATCAGGAATCACCCATGTTCCCAGAGTCTACAAGTTTCCGTACACACGGAGGAGAAGAACACATGGCGCACTCAAGCGATGATCTTTACTCTATCATTGAGCGGTTGACAGCGACCAGTCCTCCCGGTAAGATGATGCATAAGCGCCAGCTAAGCTTGCTCGTTGCCTTGACCGACATTGGAACAGTCATCAAGCCGAGGTCCTACGCAGCTTTGTCCACTACACCGGCACCTGAGGACAGTGTAGCAGATTAGACAACACGAATGGAGTCACGTCTTTGGCTGGAGCTGAGTTCTGCCCTTGCGTGTTCATTTGTTGGTCACCCTGCTCATCACATCGATGTTGAGAGTGGCAGCACCTGCACAGACGACATTTCCACATGTTCCATATACTCTGACGACTCCACCTTCTCCTTCTCTCTCGGTACGCGACCGCTTATCCCTCCTCGTATGACAGGTACGAGCTGGGGTATGAATGCAACACCTTCAACTGAGTCTGATTGTACAGCATCTCAGCATGTTGCGAGTATGGTTGACCCCCAGGAGGGTGGAACAACACCGGCTCCATTGTCTTCAGTAGCAAAGACGTAGATGGAGTTGTATTTGCAAGCTCAACAGTCTCTGTTTCCATCACCTTATGAGACAGAGTTGATCCTACACGAGGTAGACAAGGGCTACCTCCAAATGTCTGACACGGATTAAGCCTGCTTAAAAGAGCATGTACAGATGTTGCAACGGGAGTTGATGGCAACGCGGGAGTGACTATCTGAGCAGGGGAGCACCACTACTACCCACATGCGCTTCCCACTATGAAGATGCCGCACACCCATACTCGAGGAGGATCCTGTACCAGCTCTGAGTATGACATCCGATGGAGACACTGCCACACGAGAGGTGAGATTGCCTTTAGTTTCTGCCATCCTCCTACCGGTCGACTCGATGATCGCTCCTCCTTCTTTTGCTTCTGCCATCACGCACCCTCATCCACCCACCTTAGGTTCTCCATCGTCATCTTTGTCCATGTGTGGTGGTCCGGCTTGTCGTTCCTGCCCCGCTCCTCTTGTGGCGGTACACCCTTGCAGTTTAGGGTGGTCTATTTTGTCTCAAAGGCCAGTTCTGCCACTTCATCCACGCTTGCCTGCTGCTCGCCCATTCCCTTTCCTCCAGCGTACACAAATGCAATGCGGCAGAGCAGAGAGAGATGAGGCTGTGATTTAGGACCCTTGGCAGTCATACAAGGATTGATACACTTGAGTTGATGCAGGGGCGACGTGAGGAGTATTTGTCAGAGACACCACTTTGTCCTTGAGGGTGAGAGTAAACTTGCATGTGACAGGGGAACTGTCTCTGCATGATGGAGAGACCACATGATTTATCGCCCAGGATCTGTTCAACCACGGTATGAGCACCTACATCAAGGACATCGGTTCTAGTTCGTCTGCCTAGGGGGAGTGTTGTGTGAACCTCGACCTGACGCAAGGTCACGGGAGATGCATGGCAAGGGATCCATGCTCTATTATGAGCATACTCCAGCGGCCTGCATGTGGCTCATGCTACGTGCCTGCATAGCTGCTTGTGCATGGTAGCACTCTGTTGGTTGAGACCCGGACACTTAGTGGACTGTACCAATGTCACAAGGAGACCATGTAGTCGTGTGCCTTGGTGTGTGGCCATAGTACGTGTGGCATGTGCGTACCAGCTGGATTACTCATTGTTGTCGAAACAAGGACATGTGGTGAGATGCACCCGTGTTGCAAGGAGATCCCCCTATGATCTTGTGTGTAGGTTGATGATGCCATTGTGTCCTGCATACGGACACCTGCTGGATTCCTCGTAGCGGTCGAGACCCAGGCAGTGGTACCGCTAGTATTATGAGGAGACCCTCTTCTCATCTGACTTGCACGATTTGCAAGTCAGATATGGTATGATTCCTCTAATGGTCGAGACCCGGGCACTTGGTGGGATGTACCAGTGTCGTGAGGCGACCTTGTAACCTTCATTATGCTCTAGAGGAACATCGAGCCTATCCTCTATTGTTGGATGGGCAGCAGATGTGTGTGTGTGTGTGTGTGTGTGTGTGTGTGTGTGTGTGTGTGTGTGTGTGTGTGTGTGTTTGTGTGTGTGTGTGTCTGTGTGTGTGTGTGGTTGAATGGTGCGAAATTGTGGTTTGGCATGCACTGTTGTTCCATGCCTTCATTCATCTGTTCTGTGGTTGAGAGCTATATCAGCCAGAAGGAGTGTTGGTTTGTGTTGCTTCTACCTGTCACAAACGACGCCGATGCATTATCCATGTATCCCACGTTGGTGGTATATGCTAGAGGAGAGCGTGAAGACACAACGGGCCTCCAGAGTGTCGTGATACTACTCCAGCACCTATGAAAAAGCCAGCAAGACGCGGTCAATGCATTTCGATAGCCTGGTTGGCTTGTCAGGAGCTAGGAGATTTTTCTCGATGGGTTGAGAACCGTACACTTGGTTGAGTGTATTGGTGCAAAGAGAAGACTCGATATCTATAGTGGTGCTTCCGATGTTCAGAAAGCCGTTTGTGATGTCTGGATGCTGATTTTGTGTGTTTCTAGCAATGCTCGCATTTTCTCAGTGGTCGAGACCCGAGCACTCAGGGAGCTATTTTGATGCCTCCAGGAGATCATTTTTATTGTTCACATGGTCTGTGCAATGTGCTCTCCCTGCTGAAACATTTGGGCTTAGCAGGGATGACGAATCCTGGTATCGCTAGCTGCCGACGCCCCTTCATAAGCCCGCTAGGGGTTGCTTTGCAAACTCTCCTCTTTCATTCATGTTCTGTATTCTAGACTTAGCCAAATTCTTGTCATTTTGCAATGCACTCACACTCAGAGCCCATGTTCGTGTTCGCATGGGCCTGCATGCCCTAATGTTGTGATTTGTGATGTTCTTGTACAGTATACTGTGACCACTCGGCCGTGTCCATACTCGTGAAGATCCCTGAGGCGGGCCCTGGTGACACCGGTGCAACAAATGGCGGCAGACTACCAGCTTGAGGCTGGCCGACTACCGTTCCGGAGCCCCGGGCATTGCCAGGACTTCTTGCTGTTTTTTGTGCAGCTTGCAGGAGTTTTTTGGCGGACTGGCCATGAGCCCGATCTACATGTTTTTGTATTGCCTGTCCACCGTCTGATGATGGATGCATGCGTGTGACCAGTCGTAGTGTCCGTCTTGTGATCCTGCACGTCTAGGTTCAGACGGCATAACATTCTGACATGTGTGCGCAGACTTGTGGCCAAAATAGTGGTTTTGGGCCGGTTTTAGGACAGCTCTTGGACCGCCGCTTGCGACACCCGCTGTGCGCCGCGGCAGGTTTTTATCCCATGGACCTGTCATTTGTCATTTCTCTCTTCAAATGCTATTGAAGCATTCAGACACTTTGCCTTGTGTCCCCTAGCCAAACTCTTGATATTGCGTGCACGACTGGTGATTGTCGTCATCGTCTGATCAGGCACTGACACCTGGTCGACGGGAGTGTTGCTAGGAAGCTTCCTTGCATCTTCTCATGGTATCAGAGCAGTAAGACAGCTCTCACTGAGCTGCGCATCAGAGACGCAGCAGAGCAGCAGTGGTGAGAGTCACCGCTGGAACAGATCCACTGGGGCCTGTCGAAGACAGCCGGTCGCCGTCGACGCAGCCCACACCCATCATGTGAGACCATAGCAGTGGCGTTGCCACCATGCCAGTAGCAGCATAGCGGTAGAGCAGCATTAGTTGTAACGGTAGCAACAGTGTCGTAGTAGCAGCCACAACAGGGTGTGGCAGCTGTAGCGAGTGCAGCAGCTGTCTGCAGCCGCATCGGTGGCCGCGACAACAGCAGCGCAGCGCATTAGCGGCGTTAGCAGTAGAGTAGTAGCAGCGGCGGCAACAGCGGTGTAGTAGCATCAGTGGCAGCCACGGCGGAAGCAGCAGAGCGACAGCGGCTATAGCAAGAGTAGCGCAGCACCGGTAGCAGCAGCAGCATGCGGCGACGACAGCGGGCAGTAGCAGGAGCAACATTCCGCAACCGCTGCTGCCACAGCTGCGCACGCAGCCACGCAGCTGCTATTGCAACTGACAGCACAGCTGCAGCAGCAGCTGAGCGGAGGCTGCTGCGCAGCTTCCGCGTAGCAGCCGCGTAGCGGCTGCACGCTCGCGTAGAATTGCAAGAGACATTAAGAAAGGGGAGGGCAGTCAAGCTGACATCAGCATTTTTGCTTGCTGATGTCATCAGGTCGTACTGACGTTAGCAACCACCTGCTGATGTCAGCACCATACTTCGCCAAATTTTGGCCGGACAGTCAAACGTTGCTAGCGTCTCAACTCCTCGAGAAACGCTGACGCTTTTGAAATCTGAAAAACCTGACCTGTCGACCCATACTGAGAGGCGACATGAACTCGTGTGACAACAAGGGGAGGGGACAGGTGATCCCTCCTCCTCTTCTTCTACGGTCCTGAGCCCAAGCTCGCAGGCCATTGAGAACCTGTGAAGCCAGCAGGATGAGATGCGTCGCCTACAGCAGGAGCAGACCATCCGCACGTTGACTGAGCTTCTGCATGCTCAGTCCACGGTCCCACGGCAGGTTTTTGAGGGAGCTGCTGGCGTCGCACTCTCTACAGAGCAGTCGGCCCAAGCACCCGTGACAGGTGCTAGAACTGACCCACCACCTCCTGACCTCCTGGATGATGATCCATTCATGCGAGGAATCACAGGCGACTCCCCGGATCATGAGATTCGAGTTCTTCGCGAGCGCCTCCGTCAGCTGTAGACGGGCACTAGATCTCCTCGGTTTCCTCCGATACAATCATCACCCGACAATCCCGGTGACTATCCCCTTCCAGGAGTCTTCCCCATCCCTCGTCCTCAGCCTGCGATTGCTCTCCCCACGGAGCGGCAACCCAAGGACTTTGAGACACCACCTCCACGGTACATCGGCGAGGACGGCTTCGACTGCTGAGAGATCCTCTTTCAGGTTTGGGCTACTTAAGAGGGAGTGTGGCCCTACTACCACAGCCCGTATAAGCCTACAGACCCAGCACAGGTGCTGATAGCAGCCAAGGCGATGTGCGAACTCCTATATGCCATGCCACGCAAGACCGTCGTTGATTTCTGCCCCTTCCTTGGTGAGGCCGGCACAGGCACCGGCGCCAATCCCTGCGGAGGTTGGAATCTGGCCTTATCCTTACTGGCCGTAGAGACGCACACCACTCGTGCAGCACACATTTTTGTCTTCCACTCTCTCCGTCAGGGGCCTGCAGAGCCTGCAGCCGATTACTGGCAATGCGCCATGCGCATCTACACGCGCCTTGGGACCTCAGGAGGCACACAGCTGTGGGCGCTCCGTACAATGATGCTCGGAGTTTGCCTTGAGCACACTGCCATCTTCACACGATGTAACAATGCTGTCCTCGAGCCCTTTTCAGCCACTCTGCAGCTTCTTCCCTGGGCGCATCAGCTCTTCCTCCAGGTGACCTTAGTCCGCGAGGCAGCCGCGGCCCATCAGGAGACATCTCTTGCTACAGCAGTCGTCGCATCACCATCATCTTCCCTCCTACTGTCTCCCTTCTTCATCCTCCATCACGTCCTCATCTTCCTCCTCCTCTTCGGCTCCACCCACACACACTCCGACATAGGGTGTTGCAGCAGCAGCTCAGGGGAAGAAGAAGAAGGGAAAGCGTGCATCAGGTCAGCAGTAGTCACAGCAGCAGTTGTCATCCAGTGGTAGCAGTGGACGTTCTGTTCACAGTTACAACTGTGGAGGAACCCATCGCTACACCGAGTGCCAGCAGTCACTCGACTGGGCGAGGATTACTCGTGGGCTCCACACTGCACATGCCCTTTGTTCCATGTCCATCACGTCATCCTCGCCTTCCGCCGGACGCGTGGCAGCCACGACTGTAGCTGTTCGCGCTCCCTCACTGGCGAGTAGCAGTGATCCGAACCCACGCGACCGCACCATCGCTGAGCTCCGACACCTTCTGGCGCTCCACTTTTAGGATGGTACGAGTGTGTTGTCATCATCGGGTGGTCCACAGACTGTCTCTCCGTCCGTTCCTGTCAGTCGTGACAACGCGTGTGGGGGAGCACAGTCAGCATGTGATGATGATGGACCTGACTGCACCGATTGGGTTCATGAGTCTCATCTTTATGCCCTGCATTGTTCCTTCCCAGTGACGGCTCAGCGTCCCTCTGATGCCGAGTGTTCCATTGCCCGCGGTCAGTGACGTCCACCAGTCGTGACTCCGGTGGCACTTGGATCATCGATTCTGGTGCCACTCATCATATGACGTATCGCCGTAGTGATTTTGCTGTTCTCGGTCCTGTCACGTCTGTTCGTTACGTCCGTACAGGCTCTGGTCAGTCCTTGCCATTCCATAGTGTTGGGGTTGTATGTTTTAACAGTCCGTCTGGCCCCTTGTACCTTTCCGACGTGTTGTTTGTGCCTCATCTTGAGCTGAGCCTGCTTTCTGTGCGTGCCTGCACACTGATGGGTCTCTCTGTGGAGCATTCCGCAGACTCAGCGACTGTGACTGCTACTGACACTCGCAGCGTTGTCCTTCATGCCTAAGTTGTAGATGATCTGTATCGCGTCTCTTGGACCTCCTCCCCTTTCTCTCCTTCCTCCTCCGGTTGGGTTGTTGTCACTGGTGTTTTGTCTCTGGAACACCAGCGATTGCTTCATCGATGTCTGTGTCACGTGGGCTTTGACACTACGTCGAAGCTCATTCGGACACAGCCAGCTCTCGGTCTTGACGCGGCTTCTTTCGAGAAGCCACCCAAGACTGACTGTCTCTTTTGTGCCCAAGGGAAGATGCACCGATGCACCTACCCTGACTCTCATTCCCAAGCGCTTCAGCCTCTCGAGCTATTTCACTCAGACCTTCTCGGTCCTCTTCCGGTCGAGTCCCTATCTGATCAGGGTAGGTATGTTCTGACTCTGACTGATGACTTGACCCGGATGCGGTGGGTCTACAGCCTACGTCAGAAGAGCGACGCCGCCCTTGCGGTTCTACTCTGGCCAGTGATGGCTGAGCGTCAATCACGTCACACGCTACATACTTTCCGCTCAGATCACGGCGATGAGTTCCCTGGCAAGATGGACGGACTCTTTGCAGAGCACGGGATTTTTCACCAAGTCTCCGCTCCTGCTACCCCTCAGCAAAACGGTGTTTCCGAGCGCTAGAACCGCACCATGGAGGATGCGGTTCACGCTATGCGGTCTGAGTGCGGTCTCCCTGAGTCCTTTGTCTTTGAGGGTTTTGCCTACATGACTTGGGTCTCAAACCGCCTCCCGCACAATCCGCTTCCGGACCATGTTACACCGTATGAGCTCTGGTTTGGCCACCTTGCTAACCTTTGTCTCGCTCGCGTCTGGGAATCCCTGGCCTCCGTGTGGTACACCGAGGAGCAGCATGAGTCCAAGGTCTCACCTCGGGGCTACTTGTGTGCCTTTGTAGGCATTTCCCCGTGGTAGAAGGCCTGGCGCTTCTGGGACCCTACTTGGCGTTGCGTCATTAAGTCACGTGACGCGCTCTTTTTCGAGTCTCTCACCTACCGTGACCTGACTTCGATCACGGCACTCTCCGCCACACATGTTCCTACATGTGAGGGTTCTCGGCGGATGGGGGAGACTTCTACGCCAGCGACCGCCTCTCACCAGGCTGATGTGTCCATTCAAGCCCCCTTCACCTCTCGGTCTCCGGCCCTTGATGACCCGGTGATCATCGCCGTCCGTCCACAGACCTTGCCTATACAACCTGTTTCACGCCCCACAGGTGCCCTTGCTTCTGTTCCCGCACCTACTTCTGCGCCACTACCTGCGTCTCCTGGCACTCTTATTTTGTGTCTGATCCAGGATCGCCTACTACCGTATCTGCTGGTGGCACTCCTGCCTTTGTGTCAGGTCCAGTCTTGCCTGTTCCTGCTGTTACACCCAGCCCCGTGTCCCCCATACACGCATCTCCTCGCACAGCATCACCTGCCTTGCCTCAGTCCCCACCAGCTGTGGTCGTACCTGTACCTGAGCCTGAGGTGCGCCCCTCAAGCTCCGGTTACTCCCGTGAGCCCGGTGGCCATCTTCGACCACTGGATTCCGAAGCTCAGGAAACATCGGGCCCCGCACCCAGGCGCCCCTCTCGCAGCATCGCGAGTGGTGACCCCGGCACAAAGGCCCTAGGCTTGAGTGTCCGCACTGAGCTCACAGAGGTACATCTACCATGCCCCGTAGGGCATGATCTCGTCACTGGCAAGTTCCATATTGCTTGGGATGCAGCAGCTGATCTTGTGGTCGTCAGGCCTAGCACCGAGGCGTGCGCCCTAGCCACGCAGAGCTCTCCCTCTATGGCGCCCGACCCGGGCACCCTGAGGGAAGCTCTCTCATCACATGATGCTGATGCTTGGCGCGCTGCCTACGAGGATGAGCTTCGCGCTATTCGAGAGCATAAAGTCTACGAGCTTGTTGACCTTCTGCCAGGGAGAAAGGCTATTCAGGTCAAATGGGTCTTTCACGAGAAAGTGAAGCCGGATGGCTCACTAGAACACTACAAGGCTCGGTTGGTCGTCAAGGGGTACTCTCAGATTAAGGGCGTCGATTACACTGACACTTTTGCCCCTGTCGGCCGCATGACCTGAGCTCGAGCTCTGTTTGGTGTAGTGGCTCAGCATGACTAGGAACTGCACCAAATCGACATGACCAATGCGTTCCTCCATGGCTCTCTGGATGAGGAGATTTACGCGGCTCAGCCACCAGGCTTTGAGGACGATGACAAGGTCTGGCGCTTGCGCAAGTCCTTGTACAGCCTCAAGCACTCTCTGTGGTGTTGGAACCGAGAGATCACCGGCACTTTGACTCATGCTGGATATGTACAGAGCGAGGCAGATCCCTCTCTCTTCATCCTACGAACACCCGAGCGTTTCACCGCCATCCTGCTCTATGTCGATGACCTTCTGGTCGCGTCTCCATCCCTGGAGGCCGTGAAGGAGGCCGAGGCTATCCTTCAGACTGCCTACAGGATGAAGGACCTCAGTCCTGCATCGGTGTTTCTTGGTATTGAGATCGTGCAAGATCGCAGGCGTCGGACACTGTTGCTGCATCAGGCCCGATACGCACGAGTCGTGGGGGAGCGTTTCAGCGACCTCCTTGGTGCAGTGCCCACCACTTCCACTCCTCTTACACCTGATGGGCAGGATGCCCTAAAGGTGGATGATCCCGCTCAGCTGGGGGAGACAGTGGACGTGACCTTCTACCTCCATCTCATCGGATCTCTCATGTCTCTGGCCACTACCACACGTCCTGACTTCGCTTTCGCTAACAACCTCCTTGCTCAGTTCTAGCAAGCTCCACGTGCCAGAGCCCTTCACGTGGCTGTGCGTGTGATGCGGTACATGGTCTCCACGCCGTACCTCAGAATCTGCTTTCGTCGGTAGTGCTCCATGGTCCTTGACGGCTACATTGACAGGGACTGGGCCTGAAGCCCAGATGGATGCAGCCGTACTAGCTACGTGTTCCTGCTCGGCGGTACCGCTCTGTCTTGGCGTAGCGGGAAGCAGGGCTGCATCGCACGTAGCTCGTCGGAGGCAGAGTACGTTGCTTTGGGCGTAGGAGCTGTTGAGGCGATATGGCTGTAGCGCCTGTTCCTTGAGCTTGGTCAGTATCCGCCATTGTGTTTCGTTGTGACAGCCAGAGTGCTCTCGCCATTGCGGAGGAATCCAGTGTCTTTCACGCTCGCACGAAACACATTGCGGTTGAGCATCACTTTGTGCATGATTTGGTGGAGCGACATGTGATCTCCGTCATGTGGGTTGGCACTGACATGCAGCGTGCTGATTTCTTGACGAAGGCACTAGCTCGCAAAGAGTTCCTGGTGGCCATTCGTTTTGTTGGGCTTCGCCCTTATGCCTGAGAGTGGTTGAGTGTGAGATGTGTGTCTGTGTCCCATCTGCTTTACACACACTACTGCACTTCTCCTAGTGCTGCACGTGTATGGACATGTGTACCATAGGGTCATGGGGGAGTGTTGTGATTTGTGACGTTCTTGTACAGTCTTCTGTGAACACTCGGCCGTGTCCATACTCGTGCAGATCCCTGAGGCGGGCCCTGGTGACACCGGTGGGACGACTGGCGGCAGACAACGAGCTTGGGGCTGGTCGACTATCGTTCCACAGCCTCGGACACTGCCAGCAGGACTTCTTGCTGTTTTTTCTGCAGCTTGTAGGAGTTTTTCGGTGGACTGGCCATGAGCCTGATTTGCATGTTTTTGCATTGCGTGTCCACCGTTTGATGATGGATGCATGCCTGTGACCAATTGTAGCGTCCGTCATGTGATCCTGCACGTCTAGGTTCAGACGACATAGCATTCTCATATGTGTGCCGAGAATTATGGCCAACATAGTGGTTTTGGGCCGGTTTTAGGACAGCTCTTGGACCGCCGTGTGCGACACCCGCTATGCGCCGCAGCAGGTATTTATCCCATGGACCTGTCATTTGTCATTTCTCTCTGCAAATGCTATTGAAGCATTCAGACACTTTGCCTTGTGTCCCCTAGCCAAACTCTTGCCGTTGCGTGCACGACTTGTGACTGCCGTCACCGTCTGATCAGGCACTGACGCCTGGTCAACGGGAGTGTTGCTAGGAAGCTTCCTTGCATCTTCCCACCTAATTGATTCTCATTGGAGGAGCCGGTGCTGGCACTCAAAAAGAGTGGCGAAAGTGGCTGCAGTGGCTCATGGCGTGGTCGTGATTGTTAGTGGCACCACTACATGACCCCTCGGTAGGAGTCCTTAGCTTCTTGCTGTGATGCCAATAAGTGATGGTACGTGCTAGACCTAGGCATGTGACCACTCACAGGTGCAACTGCATGGAGAGGCACACACGTCGTGGTTTCTACATGAAGATTGAGTGCATGAGGAATGGAGGACAAGCGACGTGATGGATAAAGGTCCACCTGGCCACCCATGCATGTGTCGGGTCTAGCCGCCACCCTGTGATTGAACCTGAACCGTCAAGACTGTGCCGACGGCGGTCTCTCACATGCCGGAATAAACCGGGCGTGTGGTCCCATGGAAACAGCAACCCGGCCACACACATTCAAAAGCCCTAAATACATGCATGAACAGCCAACCACATCAACCACGAGCAAATGTGGGTGTGTGCACTCCCATGTATTTGATACATGTTTGTTGATCACAGCCTCTGAGCTGTCAATGTGTCCAAGCTGGAAACATCAAGCGCCACTCTTGCCCTCGGTGCACCCTACGTTGTGGGTCCGACAATGTTGCCATTGAGAGCTTCACTTTGGATCAGTCACCTGTAAGAATGATGTTTGTGAACTGCACTAGAGAAGCAAAACAAGCTGGAATGTTGAGAGAGGGAAAAACACGCCATGGATTCATCTGGCAAGTCAACAATAACAAGTAACAAGTGAGAGGGGTAGTAGGTGTTAGGTGACCAGGGTCTCAAAGGAGCGAGCACCTTGCTCGCTGTTGGTGGATACCCTTGAAAAATGGTTGTATTTGACTCACCCCACAGACGTGCGAGCCTAGCCGGCGGTCTAAATTCTGGCTGCACCTAGCCTCGGGAAGCACCCGACTACTCACTTTTTCAACACAGTATCAGCAGTTGCAACAAAACATAATCAGTGCACACACTTGACAGTAAAAGTTTACATGGCATAGGGGGACAGCTTTGTTGTCTCCCCCGCCAATGGAGCAGTTGGTGATTGTCCGAAAAGGTCTCCCTTTTCTCAATAACTTGCACCGTTGTGATTTTCCAAGAAGGCCGGAGGTCACTACGTCTTGGTGGCAAACAGGCGAACAGAGTGTTAGTAGAGTGAAGAATGTGAGAAAGTTAGCTCCAGTTCCCTCAGCATTCATGTAACGTTACACATGTTTTACTAGATCACAGCCACATCACTTCACGTTTGTTTATGTGTACCTTCTTGCCTTCCACCACATCAAGTCATGACCACTGGCAGCATTAGCAGGAGCAGCACCAGCAACAGGAGCAATAGCAACAGCCGCAACAGCTGCAGCAGAGACTGACGTAGTGATCACCAGTGACAAAGGAACCACCAATTACAGCGGATCCCGCCTTGAAAAGAATTTCAGTTATGATGTTAGTTACGAGCCTGATGTGTTGCTAGACAATAAGAGAAAGTTCTTACGTAACTCCTCAATGATCGTCCGGGAAAAAGTCGGATTAACTGTCAATGAGCACGAAAGGTAGATATGATTCAACTTGTGTGTGGAGTGCAATATCATTCAGTTATAATTATTATTAATCAGTTTAGAGGGACTTCCAAGCGACTCATCTGCAATCCTGCAAAGCAACATGATCTGTCTTAACTCAGTGCAGCGAGCCCAGCCTGCATCCCCTCTCTCCCCCCTGCCCCCTTGCCCCCTCTACACTGATCTTCAGGAGAACCTGGCAACCATCCCTGTCTTGCACCAGATCCAACTTCCCTAGTGACTCGGAGAGTCGCTGGTCCCACAAGGCCACCCTTTAAAAAAATCTGCGGAAGTGGGCCTCAGAAGGCGACATTGCCACGACGGTTGCTGCAGCGGAACAGCTTCCCTGTGCCAGACCGGTGTGCCCAACCGTATTGGTGCTTGGTGCAGACACATAAGTAGAGCCACTGGCAAGCCGGGACGCGCCTCCACTCGCTCCATGGAATAGGGCATCGTCGCAGTGGCTTCTTAGCCACCCCGCTCGCACACACAGATAGGATACTTGGCGGGCCGAATGCTGGTGGAGGGTTGGGTGGAGGACTGGGTGGAGGACTGGGTGGAGGACTGGGTGGAGGACTGGGTGGAGGACTGGGTGGACTGGGGACAGTAGTTGGTCCCATGGTTGCTGGAACATATGAAACGAGAGTGCATGTGGTCATAGACCTGTAGCAAAAGCAGTTAGACTGTAAACTCGCAAAGTATGCGTACTTGAAATCTGTACAACGAATGCGACAATCCTCTACACTTCCCAAGGAACGATACATGTCGTAGCCTGTAAACTGAAATCCAACGATGTCGCACGTAGGACAGCCATTTTCTCCAATGCAACTATCGGTGGCAAGCGACCCGTTGAACAACAGAGGCAGCAGTAGCAGCACCAATGGCAGCCTGGAGGGTGGGACTGAGCGATTGCGCTCAGATCGCATGAGCTCTTGACCTGCAGCACGACTCATGAGAAGGGCGTGAGGATCCATTTCCGTAGGCGCTGGACTTGCCCGGACTGCAGCTGCACTGCACCAAACACCGCAGAAAAGAATACAAGAATGGCGACGAGCTCTGTCCTGAGAAGAACTCGGCGCGGGAGGGGGAGGGGGGGGGGGGGGGGGGGGGGG
>SZWC01008943.1:87456-102024 GCA_023375785.1 Penium margaritaceum | reverse complement strand
CCCCCCCCCCCCCCCTTCTCACCCGGATTCACCTCCCCTGGATTTACCTCTCCAGGGCTTACCTGTCCTGGAAAAGTGCGCCTACTCGTATAAGAGAACGAGATATTTGTGCGCCGCCCTACTTCATCCGAAGCGCAACGCCAAGGACCCAGCAGTCTTTTCTACATCATCTCAAGGGCGTTGACGCTTATTCTCACCTCATACCCGGATTTTCCCTGGAAATCAGGAAAGACAACTGATTTTGGGAAAACTTTCCTTCTAGCATCCAGGGATTGTTGGATTCAGTAAGGTTCGGGCACCTTCCAGGCCACGCAGTAGCTGAGCATGGGAGCTACCCTTTGAACAAGGACGGAGTTTAGTCCCCCAAAATTATTCGCATCTGCAACAAACGATTTTGGTCAGATTGAAATATACTGCATATCCGACAACGACACTGCATGTCAAAGGTACATGGCCAGTTTTCCCGAATCGGCTAAGGCGTTCGCGCAAAAGGGTGTAAAAAATGAGTGACACTAGCTAGAGGCCTGTACGTCTACAACTCGCGGTTCGACGCATCTCCCGTGCTGTGGCCATGAGGCACGACTTCGCGACACTGCAATGTCCACATCATCGACAGCAAACCTGGTTACGTCAAAGTTGCATTGTTTTGTCCAATGTTTTGAATGAGCGCTGCAAGTTTGTACGTCCGCGTTGGGCTGGGTAGGTGGGAAGCTCGATTGGATGAAAGCGGTCGCACTGAAGTGAAAATCGGCACGTACCAACGCTGATACAAGGAAAATCGCGATAGTCATTTGGTAACGAGCGCATCGTGCGGTAGAGTGGCCCGTCGCCGACATGGCAAGCCGCGTCAGTGCGAGATGTTCCTGCATTCGAATTTGCATGGTTTTTTAAGCGCACAGAGCATCGCATTTCATGCTCACAACGAGTCCCAGAATGTTCTGTTGTGCGTGTGTTTTCAAAGGAAACAGCTGCCGTTCCGAGTAAGTCTCTGAAGGCATAGTGCAGAGAAACATTACAGTTATGCAAATCCAAAGGGGGACGACGACCGTTGAAGAAGCGTCATCGACGGTTTTTGTTATAGAGTGGAATTTCCGTGGCCGTGACCAATTCACAATCACTTGTTTCATGAACCTCGTACGAACTGGCGGCGATCTCCTGTGACTCACACCAAATTTCAGATTCCAAATAGTAGAGGAGAGCGACGTGCTCGTGGCCGCTCGAGTTCACAGAGTTCCGAACATAAGCTGGACCAGGAGATGCAGGTGAATGCGGACACATGCATTAAAGAAGAATTGACAATTCACGACAATTCATGAAGAACTGTCCGGTTTTCGTAGCTTGATGGAGAACCAATGCACCGGATACCAAGTCCGAAAAGTGCTGAGTAAGCAGCCAGTGTCGATGATTGCATTGAGCAGCGTGGATGGGCGGCAGGATGTGTCACATACGGTGCAAGCGTATCGATGCATGAGACTGCGCGCGTGACGGACTCCATCCGATTTCGTTTGTGAAGAATCGACGTGCGCAACGGTCATGCCTTAAGTTTCCAATGAAGGCATACAGAGTCTAAGTGAAAAAACCGCAAATGATGTATCAATGCTGAAACACAGCGAACCATGTGGTCGAAACTGTTGTTGCCTTTCTCATTCGTTTCTCCAGGTGCCGACATTCTCACCATGCAGGTGTCGGCCTAGCTCACATCGACCGACAACGCAGAGGCATGAACAAGCTCAGAAAACGGCAAACCTGCCCTCAGTGACGTGTTCACTAACCGCTTGTAGGTCAAGTGAGAGGTCTACCGTACAGGCCGACAGGACAACCTGGCCCAGAAGTCGCCTACGTGTAGTGCATGCACATGTGGGGAAAAGCAGGGATCGAAACTACCGTAATCAGCATTGCAACAAAGCGACGCGAGGGAGAGAAACTAAACAGTGTGGCTAAAATCGAAGATAAATGGACAACGACAAAGATCCAACAGCGACATCGGTACCAGTTCAGGGCAGCAGGTGGGAAATCGGCGGACTTCCCCTCCTTCAAATCCGGTCTACTTGGAGGTCAACTTACAGATATGGCCGACTTTGTTGCCACTTGAACTTACTGCAATGACGTGACGGGGAGTTCTTACGCATATGGCCAGCGTTTCGCTACCTTCTCACAGATCCGGCCAGTTTTTAAGGGTGGTAAACGCTAGGATCCGATGTTGGGCAGCGTTTTCCGTAGCGAGGCTAGATGGTTCTGCTGGTGAAGTGGTTTGGCGAAAATCACGTGTATGCACTCATTTTTCATTCTTCTCCTCTGTTTGAGCAAATTTATTCGTGGAAATTCCAACAACTGTTGAGACACCGACAGCATGCCCAATGCACATCATCGCATGCGATTATCCATATCACAACCGCCTAATGCGCCAGATCTGTGTCCATTGGTTCGACAGGTAAGTCGCAGCCATGTCGTTGCAAAGTAAGTTGCGACATGCCCATGCCTTTCCTAAAGAAACGCTACAATATCCGAACCCTCAACGTACTCCCAACAGATGCTTGACAGCCGCAGACGAACGCTCAACAATCGATCCATGATTGTTGGCTTCGTTTGCGAGTGTTGGATTCACGTCGCCATCGATGAGCGACATCGTTTAACGCTGTCGCCCTCCGGCAACAATCGCAGACGGACCCCAAACCTGTCGCAATTGACTGTCATTGACACCGTTGAAGACTGTAAACCCAGAGTTCAAAATCCGCCTTTGCCGTCCAACCGCGCAAGAGTTGGCACTATTTTTAAAACTTTACTCTAAACTCATAAAACAGAAGAACCAACAACAAGTCTTAGCGTTTGCTGACAGGAAGGTGTTTGGCAACTTCCGATTCCGCTGGAAATCAACGCTGGCATCAGTTTCCAACGTTTACAAGCCGCACCCTTAGTGTCGCGTCAGCATGCTTTGACGGCCTCAAAAGTTGCGCATGCGCAACTGCCATGTGAATATTACACAACAGACGTGTGGGGAGCAGACGGGTCGCTCAACAGCTATGTCACCCCATTTGGATGACACCACATGGTCCGGACCACACGGCAGTATGGTAAACACGCACGAAATCGCGTTAGGAAACGTGTTTTGCTGACTCAACCCTCCCGTCGATCCCTGCATTGACCACACAGTTTGTCTGGTCAATAGCCCCTGTAGTGTGATCCCAATAGGAACTCATGTTAAGCCGCTCAGGACCACAATTGTCTGCAAACAATTGCGAATCTATTCCTTTCAATGCAACACCTAGCGTAGCTAGATTACACTTGAATTTACATTCACAATGGACCCCAAAAATAATTCAAGAACAAAACCTTCCATTGAAATTTGAAAGTTTGAATTCTTAAGATAGACACACATACACATACACATACCCATTCACATACACATACACATACACATACACATACACAAACACATACACAAACACATGCATATACACATAGACATCCACATACACATACACATACACATACACATACACACACATAAACATACACACATAAATATACACAAACATAGACATAGACTCATACAAATAAAAATACACATACACATACACATATACATACACATACAAATACACGTACACATATACATAAACATACATAGAAACATACCCATACACATACACACACATACACAAATACAAACACACACACACACACACAAACACACACACACACACACACACACACACACACACACACACACACAAACAAATACACATACACATACACATACACACATAGATAAGTCTGCTTGACATGTTTTAACATGTCAAAACTTAAAAATCTAGTTTTGAAGCACTTAGAATGCAAGCACATAGCTTATGTTAAAGCTACATTACCATTTGTCCTAGTGGGATCACATTTTTTAAATGGAGCATGCGACCCACATAATTCTCTCATTTCAACATATAATTGAAATAATCCATATGAAGTTTTTCCATTATATGAGGTCCACTTCAATTGTTTTAGTTGAATAGAACGTATGTTCCTGGTCGGTATTCATTTGGGACACCATGCTTCCTTGAAAATGAAAAGGGAACCCATAAGTCACTGCTAGCTCCGACTTGGGGTAGACATGTACTTTCGAGATTAATGGGAACGACGAGGAGCAGCTCCATGTCGAGCAAGCTGCGCGTCGGCCAAGCAATCCATCCAGGACCCACTCCCCCCCCCCCCAACCCCCACCTCTAACGCCCATTGCTCGCTAAAAATTTGATGGCGGTCGTTTTCGGAGGAACATGTGACTTGTGTTGCGCACTTTGCACGCGTCGTTTCAGATGGGCCACACTCGAGCATGTCAAAGCACACAAACACAGCATTTAAATAACGGCCAAATCTATCACAAGTAGATAAAAATGGCCATGATTGTTAGACTCCCTAAGAATAGTAGCAAAGCAGGCATAGCCGTAACAAAGTTGGCCAGATTTGTTAGCCATCCGTAAAAGAAGGCTACATCCTTAAGGGCTTAAGGCTCGTCGACCATATACATAAAAGAATTCAAAAACATCACCAGATACGCGAAATGGCCACCAACAGGAGAGTGCCGAGGACAGGGGCGAGCAATGACCAAAAAAGAGGATAACTTCTTAGAGTTTCACCAATGTTTAGTATACAAAGCATCGCATGAAGCTATGTGATGACATCAGAAAATGGGTCGATGGGATCCGACCTCCAACCCACCTATTATCACCTGAAAAACACTAATGTGGTGTTCCACCCCCTCGACATTCAGCATTTAGAAGTCAGGTTTTTGAGTGGGAACTCGTTCAGAATCCTCCCGGGGCACAAATTAACACTAAACATGTGCTTCGGCACTTGACTCGGCAGGCAAGAACCAGGTTTTTCTTGAATCTAGTCAGAAGTCAGGATGACTTCCGTAATCAAGTTCGCATTTTGTACATAAACGGGTGTTGGAAGTCACTTTTTCGGATGCTATGTGCTAGCCGCGTCCAAGAAGCTCGCTTCTAGATCATTCATTCAAAGTTTTTTTCACCTACTATTTCATTTGATTTAATGATGCAATGAATCAAATTCAATCTACCCGAAACTTGTCGTCCGAATTCACAACTTTGTATGGGCACGTCCTAACCTGTTGCAACTAGTTTTTTGCGGCAGGACTATTGTCAGATGTTAGTTAATCCGCTCCATACCCACGTCATGGGAATGTTCATCCACATTTGAAGGTCATTTGATAAGAAGAGATGGAAGCAATATCAAATTCAAGGAGAACGGATGTTGAATGCCGAAGTAAACTTTGGCTTTCAACATCTGTTCCTGGTGCAAGAAGGTGGAAGCAACTCCAAAATGCTGAATGTTGAGGAGGGGAACACCGTGCAAGCTCAACCTTTCCTTTTTGGGATTAGGTTTACTTACACTTGGAAAGTTTTGCATGCAAAGCATGCACATGGCTACATGGTAATCCTTTGTAAGAAGTAAAAAACATTTTTTTCTCTAAAACTAGATGATAAAAAGGAAAATATTAAGTCATAAACATAACTTCGCGCTCAATACTAGAAACAATACAGACAATACTTTTTCGTACCCTTATCCATATCCATATCCATGTCCATATGCATGCCCATATCCATATCCATGTTCATATCCATGTTCATGTACATGCACATATGAATAGCCATTTCCATTCCCATATCCATATCCATACATATATATATCCATACTTAAATCCATATCCATATCCATATCCATATTCAAATCCATGTCCATGTCCATGTCCATGTCCATGTCCATGTCCATGTCCATGTCCATATCCATATACATATCCATATCCATATCCATATCCATATCCATATCCATATCCATATCCATATCCATATCCCATATCCATATCCATATCCATATCCATATCCATATCCATATCCATATACATATCCATATCCATATCCATATCCACATCCATATCCATGGCCATATCCATATCCATATCCATATCCATATCCACATCCATATCCATAGCCATATCCATATCCATATCCATATCCATATCCATATCCATATCCATATCCATATCCATATCCATATCCATATCCATATCCATATCCATATCCATATCCAAATCCATATCCATATCCATATCCATATCCATATGCATATCCATATCCATATCCAAATCCATATTCATACCCATATCCTCTTCATTTTATCAAAACCCATACCCATATCCATACCCATGCATGAATCCACGTTCGAACTTATGTTCATAGCTATGGATGAGGATTCAGATTTTTTAATCTCAAGCATGCTTGTTATGGATTAACCTAATTCAACCACGTGTTTGCTCCTTGTGAGCTGGGTTTAGTAGTTGAAGGACCTTCCGATGTTGGATGCTCAAGAGAATAATGATGTCTGGAGGAGCTGGTTGTGGGTCTCCACGGCACGCTCAAAAAGTCCGGGTAAAGAATTAGAAAAGGGCCGGTTGGTCGGCGAAGTTCATCCATTACCATTTCTTGTTTAAGACACCTTTTTTTGGAATTGGTGAACATTGTGGATGAGAACACGCACCTAGTGGATAATCAAAAACAACAAATTAGGCTTGCACACTCCAACCGATTCCAAAGATGTTACTACGTAACCCAATAATGGGCGTGGTGGTCAGCCCAATGAACAGCATTATGCGTTAGGATTATATAAACACATCCAGATACCCGGGTTGAGCGACAAACATCGCCTAAACCCCCGTGTTGTTTTGAACACAGGTTGCTCCGACTTGACTTTTTTTTCAACATAAGCCCTAACTACAAGTTTTAGGTCACAATAAGCCCCGTGCTATCCCACGAGGTATATCGTGTCGACAAGAAATACCCCTTCACCCGGGTACTTGGTGATGTCACCATGTACCCCGTATAGGCATGAGGTAGACCACTTGTTTTTGTTGTCGCAATATGGTTGTGAGGCTTATAAAAATGACTCCCAAGCATGTCATGTAGTCCGGTTGGAAGACCAGACAACCTTTCTTTGTAGTTTTTTGCAATGCTCACTTTGTCCTAGTTGAAAATGTGCCTTCACCCCACCCTCCCCCTCAGTTTTCATTTGAGGTTTCTTCATTGTTTGTTGTTTTTCTTCGCGCCTGCACCTCTTCCCCCCTTTGACGACAAGTCGGGTTGATGCAAAATGATACGACATGTCAACTCTACTTTGTTGTCTTTCATCGGATTGATCGCCCCACCCCCCATACATCTTCTCATGCGTTATCCCGACGTTAACAAAATGGTTCAACATTCAATGAGACTCGTTAAACACATAGCGCCCCCCCCCCTCCCCCCCCCCCAAGTCACTAGTTAGGTACCTATGCATAATTTGACACGTTGGCATCCTCGTCGAGGATGGTGGGAGGAGGGTGGGGTCAGCTGGTGGCTTGCTCGCCATTGTGTTCTGTTGTAGCTCATGCTTCGCCCATGCACCCCCCTTCCAAACAAAAGTGGCGCCAAGTGATAGTTCAACCAACTCCATGGTGCCCCTCCCTCCACCCCCTACATTAGCGATGTGCTTCATGTCACTGTGCCTCCCCCCTCCCAGCAAGGAGGCCGCTCCATAATAACAATTGTAGACAAAACAATGGCAGCCCCACCCTCTAATGGCTCGCATGTTCATGTCGTAGTCCAGCCCCCACACCCTCGGCAGCCACCAATTCCATGACACGCATCTCTGGTGCTACATTGTCGCAACCACATTACACTGCAGACATGTCTACTTCCTCCTACCAGAACCTTACACCATGGCTACGCAACTACATGTGCAAGTCCAGCGTAACCTGTAATGCCCTAAAACTGGTTGTACATTTATGCTGAACAAGGAAGGATTTCTTACCAACCCACCTCCTCACCAGGTCATTGTGGTATCAAGCAACGAGAAACCTCCGCCGCCTGTAACATCACCCGAGCGCCAGCATCCACAACGCAAACATCATCAGAAGCTCTTTCACCCCCTCCAAGAGGTTCCACCAAGTATGCCTATATGATGCTTGTCTAATTGTTGCATGTGGTCCGCCTGCTCCCTCCTAGCTATTGTGTAGTGCCGTCTCTCTCGTCTTCCAGTCTGATTTCTTGCTCCATATTGCACACTATCTGTGTACAATCTACCTGTGTATACTATCTATCTTTAAGTCTCTCTATTTGTCTACTATCTATGTATCTCTTTGTGCATCTGTCTATCTATCTATCTATCTGTCAATCTATCTTTCTATTTGTGTGTCTGTTTGTGTATCTATCCTATAAACCTATGAATCTATGAGAAATCAGACAGACATAATATACAAAGAAAATCAGAAGAAAAATAGAACAAAACAATAGACAGCACAGAGATAGAGAAACGGACAAACACATTACGCATGGAAAGAGAAATAGATAAAGGAATAGAAGGACAGACAAAGAAACGTGCAAGAAGAGATAGAATAGAGAGATAGCCAGTAGATACATAGATAAAACAGCAAATAGTAAGAAAGAGGGATAGACATAGAGTAAGACAAAAGACAAACAACGAAAAAATAAGACAAATAGACGATGTTTCATACACACATATTGATAGCTAGAAGGAACGAAAGAAAAAAAGGTAGTAGATAGACTGATAGAATGATTAACAAGAGATAGATAAAGAAACTAATAGATAGATAAAAGACAGGGAGAGGAATAGTCAAATAGATAAATAAACTTATAGATAGACATATAGCAAACTGATAGTGAGACAGATATGTACACATTAGACAAAAAGCAAATAGACATACAAATAGTAGACAGACACATAAGAAATAGACAGATAGACTGACAGACTGACAGATAGTAGTTATGCAGCACACACACGGACAAGCAAAAAGACATGTAGATGGTAGTCTAACAGATGAAAAAGAACAAAAAACACACACAAATATGAATGCACAGATAACATTCAAACAACAAGACACCAGATGAAAAGAGAGCAAATACACAGGCTGACAGAGACATTGTAATCATACAATAAACAAAGAGTGACAGGCAGACAGACAAACAGATAGAAAATAGAAAAGTAGAGCAACAAACAGTTGTCAGAAAAAAGATAGAAATAACAACAGACAGCATAAAGGCAAGTAGACATACACACATAAAGACAAAAAAAAAACAAGCGAACACATAGGAATCAGACAAGTAGGAAGCAAATGAATGGACAGAAAACAGAAATAAAGATAGCATATGGACAAAGAGGGAAATGATGACGTATAGAAGTAGATTAGACCTTAAGTAAATAGAGAGAAAAATAGATGCACAAACACATGACAGAAAAAGAAGCAGACAATAGAAAGCAAAGAGACACACAAATAGATCGACATACATGTACAACGACAAACACAAAGATAGACGAACGGATGGATAGACAGACACTAGAAAAAAAAGATAGAAGACACACAGGCAATAGACACACAAGAAACAGACAGACATGTAGTAAATAGATAGACAAATAGAAGGATAGCAGTTGTATAGTAGACAAACAAACAGACAGATGGAAAAACAGTAGATAAGGAGAAAGACAAATAGCGAACTTACAAACAAGCATATATGCAGATAGATGGAGAGAAAGATAGTAGATAAAGAGAAAGCAAGATAATAGACAGATGAAAAGTGAAGAGATAAGTAGATGGAAAAACAGAAGACATACAGTAGATAAAAATAGACATGTAGCTAGATAGATTGTAGAATGAAGTACAGTAAACACATACAAAGATGGCAAGAAAACATGTATTAGACAAACAAACAACAAAGAGATAAGCAAAGAGATAGATAGAAATACAGACAGTAGACAAAGAGATAATAAATAGACATACAGCACATAGACAGGAAATAGACAGACAGACCAAACAACACACAGGAAGCATAAAAAACTTTTGGGGTAGATAATGTTTAGTATCATTTCCATTTTCAAAGTTATTTTATCTATCTGTCTCTGTGTTTGCTTTTATCTATTTGACTGTCTATTTTCTTTCTATCTTTTTATATGTCCGTTTGTTTGTTGTATAACTACTATTAATCTGTTTATCTATTTTGTTCCATCAATTAGTCTACTGTCTTAATGTTAGTCTATGTATTTGTCAGTCTATGTGTTTGTTTGTCTTTCGGCCTGTCTTTCTATTCATCTACTTCCCTGTCGTTCTACTATGTGTCTGTCAATTTCTTTGTCTGTCTTCTATTTGTACTTATTGCTATATGGGGGCCCGTCTGTCTCTATGTTGCCTGTTTCCCTTTCTTTCTACTGTTTGTTTTTGTCTTTTTGTCTCTTTGTATGTCTTTTCGTCTGTTCCCTACCCGTCTTTCTACCCATTGTGCTGATGGTATGTCCGCCTGTTTGTTAATCTGCATTTGTTTTGGTCTATCTATGTGTCTGTTTGCTTTCTACAGTCTATTTCTCCATATGCTATGTGTTCATGTTTCTCTCTGTCTCTCTGTCTATTAGAGGTGTGCTATTTATCCATTATTCATGTTTTCTGTTTGTCTATTATACAACTATTTTCCATCCGTCTATCTGTTTATTTGATGTCTCTTTGTGTGTCTCTTTATGTTTTTGTCTACTATGTGTTTGTCTGCTATTTGTCTTTCTATCTATTTGTCTGTCGATTTATATATCTCTCTATCTGTTGTTTGTCTGTCAATCAGTTAGTTTGTCTCTATGTCTCTCTATCTTTTTGTCTATTTTTCTGTTTATCTGCTATCTATCTATCTATTTCTCTCTCTGTATGGTGTCTGTTTTTTTTTCTTGTCTATTGATCTGTCTCTCTATCCATTCTTGTGTCTATTTTTCTATCCGTCGCTTGTAGGAATGTTTGTCTTGTTATCGGTCTGTTTATCTATCTGGTTGTCTCCTTGTGTCACTCTCTACTTTTGTGTCCATTTGCAATCTGTTGTCTACTTCTTTGTTTTCTATGTGTTTGTCTGTCTACCTATCTCTCTGTCAAGTTCAGTTGTGTTACATGTTGTTCTGTCCATCTATTTTTTGTCTGTGTATGTTATGTCTGTCTGTCTGCAGTTTGTC
This sequence comes from Penium margaritaceum, assembly GCA_023375785.1. Classification (NCBI taxonomy): domain Eukaryota; kingdom Viridiplantae; phylum Streptophyta; class Zygnematophyceae; order Desmidiales; family Peniaceae; genus Penium; species Penium margaritaceum. Next base: position 90,987 of record SZWC01008943.1, on the reverse strand, counting down.
TTCCTGCTTGTTGTAAGTCGATGTGTTGCTTGTATGCTTGCTATCCGTCTGCCTGCTTGTATAGTGTCTGTTAGTTAGTGTATCTGTCTCTCTGATTTTTGTCTATTGTTCTATCTACCCTACTCAACTTGATATTTGATTACTTCAAAACTACAACTTAGGGGCAACTTGATTTTTGTTGTTAGTGTTTGACAAGAGAGTTGTTCGAGTTCAGCCTTGAAACTCGTTCAACAAAAAAGTCGCAACCTTCAATTCAAAAACAGATCTATTCAACTCGAGCTAGGATCATTCAACGGGTGACTAGAACTCTCCATAGCGGTGAGGATTAGTAGCTGACTACTGATTCGACGTGTCAGTCTTACACATCAAGTCAGCGACCCCTTTTACGTTGTCGTGGCAGTAAAGATTCTGACATGATACGGCAGAAAACGTCAAGCAGAATGTCGTGTTTGCGCTAATGCAAGCATGACTTGTCATTTTTTGCCTTTTCTTACAAGGTTTACAAAAGGTTACAAAACATAGTTTATGTTGATCTAGGTTTTCATAAAAAAAACTCAATGCTTAGTCGTGGAAGCAATCAATTAGGTTATACTTTAGAAATCTAGTGAAAACAATTTTTTAGACTGAAATGTCATAAAAAACTATATATAATTGAATATCAAGTTTAGTAGGGTATATACTTTCTGTCTGTGTGTCTGTTTTTTTTATGTTTCTTTGTTTATCTGTTGTCTGTCTCTCTGTCTTTCTGTTGTCTTCTTCTCTATTTGCTTGCAATCTATTCGTCAACTATCCGTCTGTTGTGTGTCTCTCTAGCTGTCTGTGTGACTATCTGTCTCTATGTTTGTCAATCTGCTATTTATCCGTGTACTGCGTGCCTTCTCCACTTACTTCACATGCCTGAAGACATGTTCATCCTCTGCAGCAAGTTGTCACACTTTTTTCCATTTAATGACAACGTTCCCATCTTTCTTACCCATGTTCTACATGACCAGGCACTTCTCAAGACGAGGCTCCACTGGTGCTCATACTCCTGGAAGAGCAACTTGATGCAGCAGAGTCCAATGTGGATGAGCCACCCCTGCTTTCCACCGGGTGAATGTTATGTTACGATGCGGCAGTGTAGGACGACCATCAAGGATTATGCCGTTAGTCGACACTTTCTGTTTCATTGGGAGAGGAGTGAACTTGGGCATATCAGCATTTGTTGCATGAACTACTAGCAAGCTGAATGCTCTTGGACACTACGTGCAAGGTGGCAACAGCGTGATGGTTACGTGAAGGTTACTTTGTACATTGATGGGCATAGCTGCCAGCCATCAGCCTTGTGTGACAACCCGACATGCACAGCTACATGGGTGGTACACCACATTTGTGAGGTGGTCCACAACAACGCAAATGCTGACACGAGTGTGCTACGTCATGTGGTGTGCGCCCGCACAAGAGTGCAACCAGAGCACCCAATCATGGAGGTATGGTTAATCATGGTCATTTTTTACACCATCATATGGGTGTCTAGTTTAGTATGATGATGTATGAAGGTTACATGAAGTTTCTGACATGGAGTGTTCCTATGTGGTGAGTGTGTGGGGGGAGTTTATGTGGAGATGGGTGCTACAGATACACTAGTATTTAATGTTTTTCTTCAAATGTGCAGCTTAATTTTGGGAGGAGAGGGTTCTATGTAGTGAGTGTATGGGGGGGATTGTATGGGGAGATGGGTGATAAGTTCACATTATTGCACAATGTTGTGATTCAAATGTGTAAGTACATAAGGGGGGGTTGTATGTGGTGAGTGTATGGGAGGAGTGTATGTGGAGAAAGGTACTAAGTGAACACTAGTGTATTATACTATGATTCATATGTGCAAGTGAGTGTGGGTGGGGGATGGGGGGGGTTCTATATGGTGAGAGTATGGGGGGAGTGTATGTGGTGATGGGTGTTAAATGTACACTAGTGTATAATGGTGTGATTCAGATGTGCAAGTAAATCTAAGGGAAGAGAGGAGGTGTATGTGGTGAGTGTATGGGAGGAGTGCATGGGGAGATGGGTGCTAAATTTGCACTCATGCATGGTGTGATTCAGATGTGCAAGTGAATGTGGGAGGGGGGAGGGGAATGAGGGAGGGGGGGAGGATGTTGTATGTGGTGAGTGTATGGAGGGAGTTCATGGATAGATGGGTGCTAAGTCTATGATGGTGTGTAACGTTGTGATTCAGATTTGCAAGAGAATGTGGAGGGAGGGTGGAGGGGGGGACAGGGTGGGGGATGTGTATGGTGAGTGTATGAGGAGAGTGTATGGGGAGATGGGTGCCAAATATACACTAGTGTATAATACTATGATTCAGATGTGTAAGTGAATGTAGGGGGGGAGGTAAGGTTGTATGTGGTGAGTGTATGAGGGGAGTGTATGTGGAGATGGGTACTAAGTGTACATTAGTGTAAAATGTTTTGATTCACACGTGCAAGTGAATGGGGGGGGTTGGGAGGGGGGTTATTCATGGTGAGTGTATGAGGAGCTTATGGGGTGATAGGTGTTAAATGTACACTAGTGTATAATTCTGTGATTAAGATGTGAAAGTGAATGTGGGGGAGGGGAGGGGGTTGTATGTGGTGAGTGTATGGGAAGTTTGTATGTGGAGATGGGTGCTAAATGTACACTAGTGTATAGTGCTATGATTCATATTTTCAACTGAATTTGGGGGGGATGGTTGTACGTGGTGAGTGTATGGGGGGTGCTGGTGAAGTAATGATGTTTCCTAAAAGGTTCCTTTAAAGTGTGTGGATTATGTGAATGTCCTAGAAGCTCCTATACACTCACCACATACAACCCCCCCTTCACTTCCTCCCTCCTCCCACACTCTGAGTCATAGAATTATACACTATTATGCATTTAGCACCCATCTCCACATACACACCCCTCATACACTCACCACATACACACCCCCTCCCCCCACATTCACTTGCGCATCTGAATCACAGTATGAAACACTATTGTACATCAAGCACCCATCACCCCATACACTCCCCACATACTCTCATCATGTAGAACCCCCTCCCCCCCCCTCCCCATATTCACTTGCACATGTGAATCACAACATTATACACTAGTGTGTGTAGAGATTACATGGGGAGATGTGTGCTAAATGTAAACTAGTGCATAATTCTGTGATTCACATGTGCAAGAGAATGTGGGAGCAGGAGGGGGGGTTCTATATGGTGAGTATATGAGGGGAGTGTATGGGATCATGGGTGTCAAGTTTACACTAGAGTATAATGATGTGATTCAGATGTGAAGGTGAATCTGGGGGGGGGATGTATGTGGTAAGTGAATAGGGGGAGTGTATGGGGTGATGGGTGCTAAACTTACACTAGTGTATAATGATGTGATTCAGATGTGAAGGTGAATCTGGGGGGGGGTGTGTATGGTAAGTGTATAGGGGGAGTGTATGGGGTGGTGGGTGCTAAACTTACACTAGTGTATAATGATGTGATTCAGATGTGCAAGTGAATATAGGGGGGGTGTATGTGGTGA